>JFAV03000022.1:74430-113282 GCA_000585475.3 Hanseniaspora vineae
GGTGGGGGGGGGGAGGAGAAAAGAAGAAACTCTCAGGCTTGAGTGCAAGGCCGAGCGAACAATAATCTCACCACTTTTTTTGGAGAGTTGTTTAATATAGCGATCGCGACAGAGCTTGGCTTTTGATAAGATTCAAGATTATCAGGCGTTCCTACAGAGTTCCCCAGGCGTGACACTTTTGGTGGAAACTAATATACTCCTAATTGATTTACAGCCATGACATGTGATTGTTTTGCGAGTCTTTTTGTTACAAATGACGGAGAGTGTTAAAGCAACGAGTATGAAGATACTGGCGATACATTAGGCCTTAGCTGTGCCGGCTGTGTTTGTTCAGCCTTAGTCACCCTTTTTCTCTTACGTAAGCGATGATCAAGTGAAGATATGTTACCAACGGTTATTTCATTGCTAGGGTGGGCAGAACTCTAAAGTCAGAGAAGTGTAAGATGTCGTTGATTCTTGAATAATAAATAAGATATTTTTGAATCCTATAGTCCAACTGGATCGTGGTGCTTGTTGTAATCCCGTTAACTTTTATGTTAGATCTTGGTTCTAAATTATGACAATAAGCTCACAAAATGAAAGACCTTGAGAATGATTGTTCTGGTCCAAACTCTAGTAACTTTTTCAAAAATTAACGAAAAATAGATCAAATTAACTGTAAAAAATGTATATAATGTACATGAACTCCTAAATGTGTATTTCAATATATTTTGAATATACTGTATTAATTAACTTTTTTTTTTTTTTTTTTTTTTTTTTTTATGTGAATGTTTTTTTTTTGGCGTTATAAATCTTTTCTTGATAACTATGCAATAACTGGAATGATGCTAGCAGTTTAGTGAGTTTTACCTCCTTTTCCTTTTTCTCTTTTTCTCTCTCTCTCTCTCTCTCTCTAATCAAATCCACATTGGTTTGGATATTTTCTGTCATCAATAGGTTGTGGGAACAAACCGTTGTAGACCAATCTTTGGAAATCCCATTCTAGCAAAGTTTCTGTTTTGTAACACCAAATGATCCAACCACCTCTTTGGTCAAAAGCGTCTAATTGAGCTTCAACGTATCTTCTTTGGTTTTCAATTTGTTGTTCAGACCAAGTAGAGATATCGTTGATTCCTTCACAAGTACCGACATAAGAAGAAGTAGTATCTCCGTTGACATACGACCCGTCGTATCTAGCACCGAAACCCACCCCGTTGACCCATTTGGCACAGTCAGTCAATGCAGCAGCCCATTCACCAGCAACGTTCCAGTGGGATTCGTTTTTAATGTTCATACCCCAAGAACAAGCAACTTCAACATGTTCGTCAATGTTTCTTTGAACTTCTGGGTTAGAGAAAACTTGGTAGTGATGGTGGTCAATGACAATACCGTAGTTGCCATCATCAACGGTTAAGAAGTCGTCCCAGTAGTGGAATGGTTCAAAAGCATCGTGCATGATCAAGATTTGGTTACTTTGCAAATTGTTTCTTGTGTAGTCGTACCCCCATTGGTAGTAATCTTTCAACAAGTCCATGTCCAAGATTGGACCCAATGGTTCGTTAACCAATTCAATACCAATAACAGTGTCAACATATGGTTCAGCACTGTATTTGGTCAACATATATTCCATAACACTTTTAGTAACGTTCATGTAATCTTCAGTTTGGAATTTCCCATATGAATCTCTCAACCCAGAGTTATCAAACCCGTTTTGCGACCCAGCAGCACCGTGCAAATCAACCCACACGTTGATGCTATTATTTCCACACCACTGGATGATTCTATCAAAATAGTACTCTTGTTTTCCAGTAACGTATGGGTCACCTTCCATCAATTGGAAAGCCCAGTATCCAATAGGCAATCTGATCATGTTGATCCCCATGGAGGCCATATCAACAATATCTTGTTCAGTGTACCACGAGTCCCAATGGGCTTCCAATCTACTGGCACATTCATCGTAACCCAAAGCTTCACAATAATGCCATTCATCAACAGGAATACCATATGAATAACCGTCTTCATAAGCAGGTTTTGTTTCATCATAAAATGGTTCGAAAAGAGATGGACTGATGTATGGTTCCAGAACAAAAAGAGAACCAATGTTAACCCCTCTAATCAAACCGGCATCGTAATCCATATAATTACGTTTGGTATAATATTGAATATCGTTTTCGTGTTTTTTGAAAACTGGAGCAGCAGCAGCCAAAGAGGCGAAAAGTGGTACTAGCGGCAGCAAGCTAGAGATTTGCATTATAATTGGGTTTTATGTAGTTTTTTTTGGGGTTTTTTCATTTTTTTTTTTTTTATAATCCAGTAGAAATGAACTTATAGAATATATGATGTTTAATGAAAAACATGTGGTCTTTATATATAATGATTTTTTAGGAACAGATGCAAGATATTTCAAAATATGTTCGCTTCCCAATTACGTATGTAGTTGTATTAACTGACTACAATTGATACCACGGAATTTTTTGATATTTCTCACAGTAATTTTATTACATAAACTTTGCAAAAAAAATTAAATGCAATACAAGCATCATCTGCTAAAAATAGCTGACAATTGTGATTAATGCAAAGAGTGGGCTAGTTAAAAAAGTTAGATTGAAGCTTCAAGGAGTTGAAACAGATTTTTTTTGGTACTTTAACCATTGTGTATCAGGCGTAGAATACTGTATTGTAATCATAACTCAATTACTTTAGTAAACAATCCAACGATGTTTATAATCAAAAGCGCGTGCATGAACCGGGAAATTACATTACCACAGCTAACAACAATACACATATATATATGTTTGTATATTTATATATCTATTTGTACTTCCACGACTATTTCTGTAAAAGAAATTTTTTTTTCTTTCCATGCCAAAAATAACCTTTGAAATTCAATAATTCAAGGATAAACGTCGTCATCGTTATTATCGTCATTATTGTCGTCATTATCGTCGTCATTATTGTCGTCACTATCATTATCATTCATCATAATTTCAAAATATTACAACTTAGATTCGAAAAAGTTGTTACAAATTGGTTCCATTTGATATCTGTGCTACCAAATAACTGCACTAATGCGTTATGTTTCAACATCGGACCTTTTTTTTTTTTTTGTGTCGTTCGTTTAATTGTGATAATAATAATAATAACAATAATAATAATGTCGTACCTTTTCGAGTGTCTTTTTGTTTACACGTTTTACCTGTTTGCTTGAAAAAAAAAAAAAACTTTGGTTTTGTATTGTTTAATGTTTAATGTTTAATGTTTACTGTTGTTTTCAAATTATCTTGCCCAGTGATTCGGTACAGATTTTGAGTTTTTCTTTTTTTTTTTTTTTTTTATTTCTCTGGGTTTTAAGTTCAAGCTTTCTATTGTTTTGTTTTTTTTCTAGTGTTTTACTTCATTCCGCTCATTAACGCATTCAAAATTATATTGTATTGTATTGTATTGTTTTACATAGTATTGTTATTTGTTTATTTGTTCATTTGTTTTTCTTATTAAGTCCAGATATTTAATAGCTTGTTTTTTTTTGTTTTTAGTTCCTGTACTTGATGGCACAACCTTATTCCATTGCTAAGTTTCAGTAATTTGTTTTTTATTTTCTTTTTACAATTAGTTTCCTATTATAATCACAAAACAAGGAGTTCAGGTAACAGGTTCTAATAATAGCCATATATTCATATACAAACATCTGACCCAAATAATCAACTCAAATATAGAAAAGAAAAAAAAAAAAAAAAAAAACTCTCCCAAAAAAATTTAATGCTTGCTTGTTTTCTAAAGTATGTTTAAAATGATATCTCAATCAGTGAGACATAATAGTAGATGTTCATTTTGATTAAAATAGGTGCAAAAATATTAATTGTGCTGAGTTGTACACACAAGACTATTCAAAGCTAAATTCGTATTAGTAATGTAATTTTTGTAACTCTTAAATCCAACAATAAACAACAAAACACCTATCTCTATTGTTTACTTACTAATTATCTAAACTTAGCAGCTTTCTGGATTGATTTACATCAAACAAGTACATACAAAAGAATTTTATTACGTTTTCAAGAAATAAAAATACAAAACTTGATTTCAATAGTAATAATCTTTCTGGGGGGTGTTTTCACTAAGAAAAAAAAAAAATAACATGAAAAATAAAAAGGTATCGTAGTGCATGCGACTCAAATAACTGCACAACTGGAAATCTTTTCTAGCTGAGTTTGTGACATTTATTTTTTTCTTGTCAAGGTTACACGCATATGCTAGATAATACAAAAAATTAAAATAAGATATGCACGTGATAAACTCACAATGCGGTTTCTCCAAAAGGAAAGAAAAAAGACATCGCTCGAATGGTAAGAAAGTTAGAAAGTATGACTGGGAACAAGAAGATTGAACTGTTTACAATTGTAACAAATATTCCCATTGTCATTGCTCAGGCAAGGGCTAGCCATGAGCGCCAAATTTATGATCTCAATGGTGAAAAAATAGGAGGTTTCCTGCTGAAGAATTGTTTTTGATCAATAATTTGTTTGTTTAAGAGCGTATATATTGTTACATAAAAAATAGAAGGCTGTATTATTTTAATTATTTGGTTAGTGTTCTAGAATGGCAAAATCAAACAAAACAAATCAAATCAATTGTGTGAAACAAAGGATTAGCGATGACGTTAGGAAAAACCCCCTCGCCCCCTCTCCTCAAAAAAATAATGCTTTGAAGCATTATTTTGACTTTGTTCAGCAAATGTTAACAATTTGCTCAAAAAAACGCAACGTTGGTTTCCACGGAATGACCACAATGAGTCCGAGTAATAAAACATTCGGCCATTCAATCCATCCTCTTTCCTCTCAAGGGATACACTCAATCTCATCAAGAGAAGTCAAGTTAAACACTCTTTGATTAATGCTTTTCATAGCTAAAAGTTAAAAGCCAAATCATCACGTGCCTGACACCAACATGCCATGCGTCAAATCTAGTGCTTGAGTCAACCAAGTGCTGAGCATAGGTTTCTCACTACACTAGTACCGCGTTTTTGCTCTAATCTTTCTTGTCGGGAACAGCAATTTTTTTTGCACTTGATTCACCATGGTCCGGCTTTCTTTTGTCACCAATTTGGGGTTCATCAGTTGAATTATTGTTTTCTGTCGAGTTGGTGTTGTCCACGTTGAACAAAGTTTTCTTGTCTGATTCGTCGCTTTTCTGCACCAGATCGGCTTTATTCTTATCTGAACTACTTGATTTGTCCGAAGTGGTAGTAGAAGCACTAGACTCTGCCACCTTTGGGGAAGAAGTGCTAGGTGTAGACTGCCACTGTGGTAGGCTAAGGGTATACCCTGTAAAGCTCTTGATTTTTAAAGAGTCTTGACTCAGAGTCCATTTTTTGGATTGCTTATCAACTGTATTAGTATTGTCTTGTTCCACATTCTCATTCTCCTGTTTCGTGTTCTGGTTAGCAGTGATGTCATTCTTCAAAGGGCTGCTTTGAATTTGGGATTTATCAGTGGTTATGACATTTTCATGAGGAGTGTCTATATGTTTGGAATCAACAGTGGCCATTGTTTAAAGTTGGACTGTGCTGGTGTCTTTTGCAATTTGTAACTGCTCTTCGATTACCACCTGGATAAAAAAAAAATGTGCTTTCAACAAGTTGAAGAAGATGAAAAACATAAACCTTCACAATAAAAAACCTCTGCTCCCCCCCCCCTCCACCCTCCAAAAAAAGATCACGTGTACTTTTTAGTAAAAGATTTTTATAAATTAGCGCTTCTCTTGAGCTAATGCGCATATAATGATGTGAGTAAACAAATATTCAACAGTTTACCGTATATAATGTACATAGGAATGACTGAGACAATTTCAATGCATGTATACATTTTGCAATCTCTGTGTTACCAAACCGGCATAGTCAAATGACCATGAAATATCCTTGCTGTTTTGGTGGAGGACAGATATACGTCCCAGTTTATGCAAAATGAATACCCACTTTATTAAACGCAAATAAGATTTTCAAAAAATCCACTTGATCCAACTTCTGAGGTCTCTTATCGCCCATATCCAGATCGTGCAACACTTTGTCTACCAAATCCTTGATTTCCTTATTTTTACCTTTGCCTTCATCCACATCCATTTCTTCGTCCTCTACCATTCCATTGTTATTCTCTTGTTGTTGGGATTTCCAAATTTTATAGTTTTTCTCAAGTAGTTCCAAAACACTTGAGTTTTTGAAATTCGAATTCAGTGTTTTATTTTTACGATTAAACAAAATTCTCAGCAGCCCATCGTACTCTTCAAATTTGATTGTTGGTCTTGGCAATTTTGGAACCAATCTGACAACACTACTCTCCACTTTTGGTGGTGGTCTGAAATTGTTTTTCCCAACCTTCATGATATGCTGCACGTCTCCGTACATTTGAATGTTGCACGACAATCTGCAATACAATGGATCTCCCGGTTTCGCAATCAATCTCAACGCAAACTCTCTTTGAAACATAAGAATCGATGTTCTTGGTGGAGGTTGACAGTTCAAAAGTTTGAAAGTCAACGGACTGGAAATCTGATATGGCGTGTTTGAAATGCACACATCGAAGTAGGGTAGTGGGTCGATCTTGATGAAATCTCCCAAAATGATCTCCAGGTTTCTTTCATAAGGTGTCCCACGCACTCTCTTGGTCAATTCCGCAGCCATACGCGGATCAAACTCAATAGCAATAACTTTCTTCACCCCGGCCTCCAAGATCCGCATGGTCAAATTCCCTGTTCCGGGCCCAATTTCCAACACAGTGTCGCTTGGTTTCAACTGCGCTTTATCCACAATTCCCTGGGCCACTAGAGGGTTTTTCAAAATATGCTGACCCAAATTTGTGTTGAATTTGAACACAGTATTCAAGTGTTTTTCCGCATCGACCTGTTTCCCCGTCGCAGTGGTGTATTTTTGTTTTTTGTCTGCTCTGCCCATGCTTGCAATGGTTGATTGTATTATTTGGTGTTTTTTTCATAAAACTGTATGCTTTGAACATTGGAATAGCATTTGAAGTGATAAGCACTGCAATAAGGTTTGCACGATGAGGTTGATCCAGCGAAAAAAGAAAAGTTTCAGAAGTTTTTTTGAAAAAATGAATGCACTTTATTTCACGTGCTAAGAAAAATAAAATTTTATCACGTGCACAAAACTGCGTATTGTCAGACCAACATGCCAGAAGCTGAGGTCACATATTCTTGCTGATATGTTGTTGGATCGTCGGCTTCCATTGGTTGAGAATGACCCACTAATTTCTTTTGGTTCTTGGTCTGGTAAAGGACTAATACAGTTTAGTTTGTAAAATAGCTCAACAAGCTAAATAGCTCAACTGGAACGAAAACTTGTGATGACAGCTCATTATAAATAAACATTTTGAAAAAGTGGAGCCACTATAATACATCCAATTGAAAGTACATGTGGAGTATGAAAAAGTATAAATCAATGACACCTTAATCTGTAAAAACGTATACTCTTAGAAAATACACGCCATTGTTAAAGAAGAAACATGAATGTCAGACCGTATAAATCATTATCCACGGTGACATTCCAGCAATTCTTGTTTCTAGCGAACTCACAGGCTAGAAACTTTTTTTGGCCATACGTTTCTGTTCACACCAAGTCACGTCAAACAACAACTTTCAAGACTAGCAAGAAGCCTTTCCGTTTCAATTTAACAGATTGTACATTGTATAGAACTGAACGTGAGTTCACAAGAATATAAAAAATAATAGCAAATAGAATGTGCTTTCCAGCAGGCAACAAACAACCAGAGCGCCCAGAATACTGATCAACATATGGCATCAAGAGAATCATTTTTACCTGATTTGAAGACATTTGCAACTATCTTCTCCTCAAGCAGAAACAAAACCCCAGGAAACCAAATCCGAAAAGCGTTCTAAGCCGCTCAAATGCCCGTGCGAGTAAGCGCTGCACTTTTTTTGCAAAAGAAACTTGAAATAGTTTAGCTCTGCTAGCATCAATCTATACTTCTCATCGGCAAACACAAGGTCAGACAAAAGCTTTGGGTCATTTCTTTCGTCAGGATGCATTCTCAACTCCTCTTGCTTTTCCGAGAAAGGAAGAGTGAAGGTACCAGTAACGTTTGCTAAGAATGGTGAAAATAGTTTTGCCGGTTTTTCCATGTTGTTGAAGTAGTGCTGAGGGTCAAAATCAGTTATTAGTCCAGGTTGCAGTCTTTCAAGCTTTTCTGTTTCGGCAGTCAAAAGCTTTGCAAGTTGAACTTTGCGCTGCTTGGCTTTGTCCAATTGCTTGTTCAATCTGTTCCAAGCTCCAGCCGAGGCTTCCTTCATATAGGGTGCTCTTGTCTCGTCCACAAATGCTTGTTTTTCGATATGAGACATCAAGTACTGTACTCTAAGGTGGACAAGTTGCCATTCAATAACAGTTTTCGGAGTGTGTTCAGGTCCGTTTTGTTTGACTGGAAAGCGCAAACTCCGCCAGTCAGGAGGCTCTTTTTGTTCGCGGATCCGACTGTCAATGCACATCTCGTAGTTTTCTAAGCGGCATAAATTGTCTTCGTAGGATGTCATAAGCTCTTCAACGGATAAATTTTCTAATGCTGTTTGCATGTTTTGCGCCTCTCTTTCAGGTGAGACTGGGGTGGCTTGTTGGTCATATCTGGAAGATTTTCTCAAAATTGATTTTGATTGCTGGTTTTTATCTGAAGAAACAATCTCTTGAGCTGTAGTCTCTTGGTTTTGGTCGGTAGTGGTAGTGGCCGTAATAGTAGCAATCTCTTGCTCTTGATCTGCAGTAGTAGTAGTAGTAGTAGTAGTAGTAGTAGTAGTAGTAGCTCCAACATTTTCTGAAATTGGTTGATAGTCTGGAATAGCTTTCTTGGAAGATGTAATTTTAAAAATTTTTTTGAATTTTTCATAATATTTTCTTTTGGCTGTCTTGCGTCTGGAAACATGGGGATGTGGCGATGCAGTGGTATTTTTATCGGTGGTTTCATTTGTACCCAGGTTGTTTGCATCTGGAGCAGCAGAAGAAGGCAAAAGTTTTGAATTGGAGACGTTTGCCAAAATGATTGGCAAAGCTGGTAAGTTTGCTTTGTTTGAAGACTTTCTGAAGTTGAATAAGGAGTGCATTTTAGATTTTTGTGGTGGTTTTTTTTTATTTTGCTTTATGTGAAAGAGGAATCCAAATTAGTTAAAAATCAAGACCAAACTCAACTTGAAAAAAATCATCCTTGTGTTGTCAATTGATTAAAGTGACGTTTATATAGTAGCTTGTTTTGCCTTTACGTTTTTTATTGCTTCTTTTATGTTTTGCTCGAGTATACATTCAACTTAAAAGAATTGATGTATAGAGAAGCTTACAAGTTGAAAGTGCACAGTAAATATTAACGTACAAATTTTAAGAACTTATGCATTGCAAATCCCAAAGCGGAAAAAAGTTCTCTTTAATTAATTGATAATTTTTTGTTTAGCTTTAACAGTAAGAAAATCTGAACTAAAAAAAAATGAATTTATTGTTAAAAAAAGGAAATACCAACTATTAAATGCCACATTGATGCAAAATGTTCAAAGCAACCCATAATAGATAAAATTATTTGACCAATACGTCTTGAAAGTTGATATCTAAGCACAGCAGTTTTATTCATTATTTTTTGCTTCTGAAATCTCCTTAGGTGCTTTATGTTTTTCCCAATTTAATTTTGCGAAGCGTCCAACAAAGCCGGTTCCGGTTCGAACTAGAATTTTGAGAGAAGTACTATCAAAATTCATTCAAACACCTTCTGTTAATCCAAGCTCAGATCTAGCATGTAAACTGATTTTTCTATGCGTGTAATTGACTGCTCAGTTTTGGTTAACCCTTACGTATCTATAAAGAAACACATAAAAGTTTTTGATTGCACCAACTGCAATTTAGAAATTGAAGTTGTACAATAACACATCATTCAACGAATTCAACAACTCTGAGACTTGTTTGCAGTAGGATACTTTATTCAAAGACAAGATCAAAAGGTCAAATTTGACAAGTTATTAAGTAGAAATATCAAGAGGTGAGTTGTCGCATACCCATAAACGCTTTGTTGTTTCTTTAAAGGGCCCTGGGTTTTGTGTTTTTATGACATTAATAAGCAAAGTAATGTGACAAATAATGATATTGGCAATATTATAAGCGGTTTAACAAATTTTATACGTTTTGCAAATTCAAGGCACAGCTACTAATCAAAAAAAGATGAGGCTTCCATGGAGACTCATCACATGCGTATATGTGTTGCTTTAGAGAGTTTTTCGCAATGCCTGTAAGCATTTCCAATTTGGAAGTTTTCCCGAAAAGCAAAAAAAAAAATGTGGCCTTTTGCGTGTTTTGATAAGCAGACTAAAACGGAAAAAGATAAACAATGATTAGCGCACAGGAAACACAAGTCATTGCTAAAAACAAAAAAAACCTACCCCAAAAACTCTAATTTGATGAACTAAACTACTATGAAGCTAACTTAAATGTTTTGGTATTCATATTCAGCTCAAGCTAAATTTGAACGTTGATAAGGACAACTTTCTCAAGAATACTTCTTTTTTGACCCCCAGCTATTATTATCAAAACTCAACTTAGCATCTTCTAGTTTTGGCCTAAATTTTTGAAAACTGAAAAGAGCCAGCAAAACAATCATACCCTAAATAATTGAGAGAATGGCTGCAACTTTGCTGGGATCACCAGAAAAGTCTCACAGTTCTTTGAAGCAAAGATATCTTCAAAGTTTGCAAAACACAGGAATGAGCGTTGAACCATTGAAACCGGCGTCCTCCACCAGAATCAATTCCCTGAGCGGATCTCCGAGAAAATTCTCCACCTCAGTTTTGCGGAAGAGTCCAGTAAAAAATGATCTTTACAAAATAAAACAGTCTTACGAAAAAGAGCCATCTTTTGTCACTCAAACTCCTGTCAAACCATCAAGTGTGTTGAATAGTCGCAAAATATTTGAGATGAGCTCTTCAAATAAACCATTAGCGTCTGAGCTATCACTGAAAGCAAAAGTGCAAAAACAGACACTCCCAAACAAAAGTTCAGCTAAATCGCCATCAAGCACAACACAAATGCCCAACTTGAACGAATTTTCATCAAAATCAACGATTGACCATGCAAAATCGGTCACAAAAATTTCAAGCAATTTTGAAAAAGTGGACACCGAGAGATTTTCGCCAATTGAACTTAAATACTACGAGTTTTTGTGTAGAGTTTACGAGGCAAAAGAATGGATTGAGTCTATTATCGATGAAGAACTTCCGTCTGTAATGAACCTAGTTACTAGAAATGCCTTGCAAGATGGTGTTGCACTAGCAAAAATTGCTCAAAAGGTTAACTCCTCCTTGGTGCCTCAGGTGCATCCGTCTACGACAAAATTCAAATACAAACTGCTAGAAAATATTGAAAACTTTCTTTTACTGGTTGACACAGTTGAAGTACCAACCAACTTCAAGTTTGAATCCACTGACTTGTATGACGGCAAAAATATTCCACAGGTGTTTGAAACATTACATGCTTTGGCTTTCACATTGCACAAGAAATGGCCGAAAAAAGTTCCAGCTATGATAAATGAATTTGGGCTGGTCAATTTCTCAAGAGATGACCTACGAGACTGTAAAATCAAGTTTCCTCATCTTAAAAATTTCCAGTTTTTTGGTCACGATCACCATTCACCAACCAAAGAGAAAAGCCAAAATCACGAGCATGACTTGATTCCTAATCTAGATGACGTAGACAGACAGATTTCTACCAAAATCCAGGATACCCAAAACTATGAACAAATACAGCAGCCTGAAATTACTGAGCCAAAAAAACTGCAGCACACATCAATACAACCTACAACATCCTTTTCTGCTTTCAGCCCCAAATCCATGAAGGAGTCTGCCCTGGATGACGATTTTGAGGAACAGCTGAAGTTTACCCAAACGATTGAAAAGATAAGTACTGATCGTGTTTCAAGTGTTGTAGTCAAAAATCCATTGCCGATCGAGTTACTAGACGAAAAAGACACAAACGATTTTGGAAACTCATCGTCTTCGTGGTTCAACTACAACTCGAAGCTTAAGGATATTCCAGTGGTTAATTATGCTCCCAGACAAGATCTCTCGTATTATTCGCCTAGCGTATCTGCTCAGATGTCACCAAGAAGAAGGAGAAGAAGAAGGGCAAACATGTATCATCCGGAAAATCAATTTGACTCCACGGCATCCTTCTCTGGGTCAGAGTACTCAAATCCATTCAGCTCGACAAGCTCTTACGCGGCTTCGGACCAGTATAGTCGTTCAGATTACCAACCATATTCTGTTCATGAGTATGATCCTTTTTACACGAAAAGTAGAAATGGTGATCTAACTCAAAATTCATATAGTTCTGGAAATACTGATCTGACTTGCAAAGTTCAAGCTATATGCAGAGGCTCTAACACAAGGTACGCGCTTTATGCTTTGGATTTGAAGCTTGAGTTTCTTGAAGAAGAAATCATTGCTATCCAAGCTTGCTTAAAATCCAAAATTTTGAACCAATCAATAAAAGACAAATTGCACATCGTGGCCGTGAGTAATCAAAGCCATATATTGAACCAGCTGCAAGGATATATCAAAGGCTCACAAATCAGATTCGAATATGATAGAAAAATGTTTGATTTGTCAAGGCACCATCTTAGCGTTGATGCTCTTCAAGCCATGACCAGAGCTTACGCTGTTAGACAAAGGACCTCGAAATTACAAAGTAGTATATTTGAAGCAACTGCTTCTATTCAAAAATTGCAAAGTTTGATCAAAGGAGGAAGTGCAAGATTAAAGTACAAAGAAACACAAAACATTTTAATCACCAGTAGTGCCAACATCGTGAACTTGCAAGCAATTCTAAAGGCTGGCACGGTAAGAAAAACGTTTCACGCGCTAGTGAACTGTTACACGAAATCCCAGGGAGCCCAGCGCTCTGTCGTATACCTGCAAGCTTATGTGAAAGGACTTCTTTATAGAAAAAAAGCTGGAAGAACTGATCGCTCGTTGAACAAAAGTAGAAATAAAAGCGCCTTGCTCATTGGCTGTATAAAAGGTGCTCTTTTCAGGGACAATTTTTATGAAATCCTTTATAACATGGAGAGCTTTGCGGAAGAAGCTTCTAATCTGCAAGCACATATGAAAGGTGTTCTAGCCAGATATGCAGTGCAGTTGCTTGATGAAGTCATTGATAACAGCTCTGTTTCACTATTGCAGTCCCAAATCAGGGGTGGGTTGGAAAGAAGCAAGCTTAAGCAAACATCTGATTACTATAATCAAAACGTCGGAGCAGTGATAATTCTACAAAGCAGAATAAGATCTTTTGCACTGGAAAAAGCTTACCATGAATTGATGGATTTTGCCAATCCTAGCTTGTGGGCTTTAAAGAAATTTGCATTTTTATTAAACGGTGTGCAACCAACCTATGAAACACAAAATACTTTGGATAATCTGAAAGAAGCCATTGACAAGAAGAACCTTGTGATAAACAAAAGTGATTCAAAACTCAGAAACACCGCTGAAAAGCTATCTGTTTTAAAAAGCAGCGGGGTCATAAAACACTCTCTAAGTTCTGAAGTTACGTCAATATTGCAGTCGCTAAGAGGATCAGTAAATTTTGAGAACTGCGAAACAATCGCCTACTTTGAGAAGATTTTTTATTTGCTGCAGGTGGATCCATTTTATTTTAGACTACTGTTTTCCGTGGAACCGCAAACAGTTAAAAAGTATCTAATGCTTCTTTTTTTTAAAAGAGACGGATCTATCAATAATAGAGAAGGATTATTGTACATGAAACTGGTGTCTGAACTACTTTTGGTGGACGTTGAAAGTAGAGCTCATGTTTCAGAATTTTTGCTCGAGCAGTTTGACGATGAACCATGGAAACAACTACTAAACATTTTTTTGCTTGCCAAACACAAACACCTGATGAATAGTTTATTTTCTGGACTAATAAAAACTCTAGACAGTCTTGACGTTAGCTTTGAAGGCAACCCAAGCAAAATTTACCAGAGTTTATACGGTACAGACAAAGATATGGATCCAAAAGAAGCGATTGAAGACAAGGCTACAAACGCTCAATATATTACTAACATGTGTACGCTATGGTCGTTTATTGAACAGGCCCATGGGATTATCCAGTCAAACATTGAGTATTTGCCTGTTGAGGTTTTGCACTTGTGCACTAAAGCATACACAGCTGTTGCAGGAAAAAGTTCTGATGAATTTGATGCACTAGAGGCCATCTCTAAAGTGATCATTGGAGCGTTTCTAAACAGCTACTTATTACAGTCTGATGCCTATGGGGTTCAGTTGCAACACAGCGATCACACTGTTGCCAATTTGGAAATTTTGAGCGATGCTCTTTCAACAGTTTTTGCTATGAGAAGATTCAAAGGTTTCTACTCACAACTGAATTCCTACGTGGAAGCCACTGGAAATGAAATTGCTGCGACTTTGCAACATCTGCAAATCACTCCTGCATATGAAGAGCAAATGGAAAGCATGGTGTATGAAGACATGAACAAAAACAATCGCCCAATACTAACAATCAACATCAAATACTTGAGTGAGATTGTTGACTTCATTTATCAAAATATCGAAATGCTTCCTCAAGACGATCCATTAGTGGAATTGCTTGAGAATGTCCAAGACATGGAAAATACGGCTTTGTTCACCAAAAGTAGTGTTGTGAACTTAGAATTGAATCCGTCTGCATACATCTTGTGTGACGTAAGTGATAGGGGCAGACCACTGTTCAACAATGTTATGTGGGGTTTGATTTATGTTATACAAATTTGCTCCGCGCACTGCAGTAGTGTCTTGGATGTGCTGTCGAAACCAGAAGAAGAAAATGAAGAAGTATTAGAATCGAGATTTCAAACTTTGTTATTAAAGTATCCCTCATTGAAAGAAAATGCCGTTTTCAAAGAGCTGCCATCTGTTTCTTACTTTGAACTGAAAATGTATGTCACTGAAAAAACGTTAGAGTTGAGCAATATGTCGTTTATTGATAGATCAGGGGATTTCCAGTGCTTACTGAATGATATTGCCAACACGATAAAGTGCCATGTATATGTGAAAACAAGAAATATGAAAGAGATTGATATTGCAGAGCACACCCTTGATATGTTGGGGAAGAAGCATCAGAAAATTTTACATGAGTACCAGTTACTAAAGCAAAGCTTTGACACTAGCTTGGGTGGAGTCAAGCCAGTTGTTCATTTTAATGCCAAAAAAAGGGGTTTAGGCTCAAAACTGAAAGAGATGGTTCATACCAAAAACAACAAAGATTTAAGCTCTACTAGATACAAGTGGTCATTAAGGCAACTGTACGAAAAGGGTGTTCTGCTTGGAATAGAAGGCGAAAAGCTGGAAAGTTTACCAGTGAACTACTTTGGGGGAGGTGGGGCTAAGTTCCCTCATGTGGACTTTGTGTTTTCAACTTCAGATGGTAAAGAGTACATCATTGAAATGATTGACAATCGTAAAAACCACGGATCTGCTCGCATTTCGGATAAATTCAATTTTGAGAGCATATTAGAACGTCAAATGAACTCAAGCGCAAAAGAAATCATGCTCGTCAACAACAAAGCCAAGTTCAACACAAAAAGGCTGTTTAACATGATTGTTGAAACATTTTTATCTTGAGCATATAGCATGCAAAAAAAAAAGCATATAAAATATATCTTTAGTACTAATACTCAACTTCATTCAACGGAATTAACCACACGAGAAAAGTTGTAAAGCACTGAGGATCTCATAGATTTTCGAAAAGCTGTATATGTCAACCCCATAGAAAGCCCTTTGCCCTGTAAGTCCCTTGGAAAGTACTTGGTAAACAAAATTGTTTGTGGAAACTGGTTTTCCGAGTTAGGAAGAGATGTTGCAAATCCGAAAAGCTGCCCATAACCTTCAGCTTTGAAGAAAAGCATGTTGTTTGAGTTGACAGTCGCCGTTGCAGATTCTTGAGTATAGTTGTGAGTATAGTATTGCCAAGCACATATAAGCGCTTGCTTACCAATGCGATACACTGATGCTCCAGCCATGTTTCCCAAAAGGACAGCTTCATCAGGTGTATCAGAAAACTTGTTCAAAAATGCTTTAGCGCACCGGGAATGCATGAAAAAGTTACGGTTGATAAAACATCCAATACGCGGCCAAAGAAAGAGCTCAATCAAAAAACCAAAATAAAAATTATGTGTTTGAGGAAAGTAATCTGTTGTTAAAAACTCAAGCACTTTTGAAGCTTGCTTTTGACAAAATGCTTTTATTTTTGCAAAATAACTAACGTTTTCAGGAGCTTGAATTGTTATTCCTTCACCCGTGAACATATCGGCAGAATTGTCACTTGTCAAACGTTTATAAATAGGATTGAAACAAAAGCAGTAAATAAGCCTTTCAATCATGTAAGCAAAGGAATTGTACGACATAATTTTATATCCATTAAAAGAGTGAGCGACCAGAAAGTACAAGCTTGCTTCCGTCATGCAAATCCAAAAGTCACTCTGCCGCACTTTATAAACAATACCAAACCAAGGAATGAAAAAAAAAACGTTCCAATCAAAAGCTGAAGCTATGAATGACGAAGCTGCAAAAATCAAGTAGTCGGCTCTTTGAAAGGCCAGGTTGTCGTTTCCATTCAAAATGTTCTTGTATGCTTTTAACCTAGCTACTCGCACAGTATTTGGAATAAGTAAGTGCATGCAAAATTCTCCATACTTTGCAAAAATGTCTAGCACACTTTGTACGGCAGTTTGTGATATGTACAAAGGTACAGCAACTGTAAATCCCACACGGGCAATCAAATTGCCCTTCTCGATCAATAGCTCAAGTTGCTCTCGAAACCACTCACTGATCCTGATTACTATAGGTGCTCTGCATTGGGGACATCCGATATAATAAAACTTTGTTTTCACCCAGAAACTAGGCCTCCAGTAGTCCATACAGCCTTTTCTGAACAAGGAAAGTAAAACATTTTCTTGATCTTCATAATAATTCAAAAAATACTTGTTTATCCCAGAAAAATTTTGTGAGATAGATCGATTAGAAAGAGACTGAGCGTGATTTTCAGTCCTGTACATCAGCTCTGTGTCTTGATGCGAAATATCCCCAATAAAGCTCTGGCTTGCCAAGAAAAAAGGATGCAAAGGTTTAGCTCTTCCATCTTCAATTGCAGTTAGAAGGTAAGTTTTCAAGCAGGATTCATGGGCAGTAAGTGAGCATTTACAGTCCAACCACCCATTGTTTTTGTTATATTTTTCCCATGCATCTGGTTTTGACTCCAAACAGATCCAACAATTTTCGTCTTGCCGTTCAATCAGTGGCAATCTTTCCAGGCTGGGCATACTAGTGGTTTTAGTCGTATTTTCTTTTTACCTCTTTCAAAATAGAGATAATTAATGATCGGAGAACTGTAGGGTTTTGATGAAAAATTTGTTGAGCAAAAAAAAACAGAGACTCCTTGTGTATTATTTATGTTTGGTTAACGTAGGAATTGAAGTGTTATTTAGGTTGGAGACCCCCTGTATACGTCAGTTTTTCAAAAAAACGCGACGATTCGTTCTGCGGGGTAAAATAAATTTGATTAAAAATCCAATTTTTTGACAAGAAGAGATTACCAATGAGTAGATCTAAATAATTCACGAATTGAAAGCTGGTTAGGAGTGGAATCCGGCTAAAGCATTAGTGGTCTGTGTTGTTACCTTTTATGACATCTGAATACTGGTAACTAAACAAATATGCTATAAAAAGTACAAAGCTCAATTATTCTGGCACTCCAGTCTGAGTTAAGTACTCACAGTAAGTTCAGAAATTCAAGGGGTTAGCTCAAGGTGAGTCTTTAGAAAGTCCAGTCATGAAAAAAATACACTTATCGTTGTCAGACTATTTGATGCCATGACTTTTTTTGGGGTTTTATTTTCCTTTTGTTTGGGCAGTATTGAAAATATCCATCTCCTGAGTATTTAATTATTTTACCGCTCTTTCAATATGGAAGGAAACAGCATAAAAGAACAAAAAAGAACAAAGAATCACTTCCTTCTAAGACACACTCAGGATGAAGAGCCAGGTTCAGCAAAGTGTCAAGCCATATTCAGCTTTCTTTAAGTGTGTTTTTTTTACAAAAAATAGAGGTAGTTGCTGTACAACATGGACTTTAAAAAAATTTGCATAAAAATCAGCTATCTAACTACGGAAAAACCCCAAAAATCCTTTCTTTTGTACTGGAAGCTCAGCTTTCATTGGTTCTGTAAGTTCTGTCTTTGATTCAATCTCTTTTGGTGCAGTCGTTGCTTGTGGACTATTAAACTCGATGTAATTGTATGCCAAATCAAACAACGTTGGTTTTGCCATGACCGGTTTTATTGTTGGCTTTAAAGGAAACAAGCTGTTTAGTTCAATCACCGATGGCGACAGTTTAAATCCAGACTCTAGAAGTGTCATCCCATTGTTATATTTACAGTTTTGGGAGGCTTTCGTTCTCAATTTTTGTTGGTAGATTGCTAAGGATTCGACGTCTAAGCACGCTAGTTCAATGTTTTTTTTCAAACTTGCCACCTTTCTTCCATTGACAATATTTCCCGGTAAAGCCAAACTGGAGTTGAAAGGGTGGCATTCATTAAGTGCTTTCAAACTGTGATTCAATAAAGCCATCGATTCCACATATTGTCCTTTGATTTTGTATAGGGGTGCCAAGCAATATGCGTAAAGAGAAGATTTGTAAAAAGCTGCACTTAAATGCAAATTGCCAAGCAAATCATCGTCAGAATACACACCTGGCAAAGCTGTCACTTGGGTCAAAGTCGCACTCAAGTTATTAGCAATTTTTTCCAGTTTTGCATAAATCTCACCAATATCCTGATACCTAATTTTACCGGAAGTCGCAGCAGTGTTCCATGATTTAAGAAGGTTTTCAAAAATCAACGCGTCTCTTTGAATCATAACAAAAAGCTTATTGTAGCTGATGAATGTAGATAAAATTTGATCAGTGTTATCTTCAGGGTCCATGATTTTTTGGTGATGTTCTTCAGCTAGACTATAGTTCATAAGCATTTCATCATAAAGCTCATTGTCATTTTGAGAAGATGCATCAACGTTGTTATTGGCATTCTGCTTAGTTTTGATGTGTTTTTTTTTTTGCAAATTTAAAGCATTTGTCAAATGTTTAGCCAAGTCTTCATCATTTACGTCTGCCTTGAAAGATCTCCATTCAACGGTTTTAATGTATTTTTTGTCCTTCATGGCTTCGGATGTTACACCCAAAAAGTAATAGTTTGGATTGTAATTATTTAAATTTAGAATTTGGAAAATTTGACATGCTTTGTCACTGTTTTTCTTGGATTGTGACAAAAGTTTTGCGACATCTTTTTTGTTATGAACAGTTGAGGGTAGTGGAATATATCTGTATTTATCTTTAATTTTTTCAACAATCCCCTCATAAAACTTATAATCTTCATCTGTATGTTTTGCTCTTCTGTCTTGCAATAATAAGTCCAAACCCATCAACACTTTGAAATATCTCAAAGAAATTTCCGACTCGCTTACACCTGATTTCTTGCTGGTTGCTGAGTAGTATTCTATAGTGGCAAGTTGAGAATAAACCAAGTACTCAAGTTTCGTTTGCCACACTTTTTCCAATTTAACCAACTGTTTAAGTTGAGCTGCATATTTGCTGGCTTTTTTCAATCTTGTGTTAGCTCTTTGGTTTTTCTTACCGACTCTGTGGTTCAATCTTAAACTTTCAACGTAAACTAAGTCTCTTTCAATCAAATGCAAAACCAAAGCCCCTTGCAACTTGTTTTCTTTTGCATATGTTTCAGCGGAAAACTGGCCCAGCTTTGAGCTATCGTATGATTTGGTGTTTTTATTCAAAACATGACAGTACTGTCTCAACTTGACCAATTTATGATTTAATTTCAAATGTGATTTTCTGAAATCTGAGCCGGCTGAATAACTGAAATCATCAGGTCTCGACCCAAAAGTTTGGCTAAGTGGGGAATAGAATTTACCCATTGCAAATTGTGATGCAGTTGTTCAAGTGCTTTGTAGTTTTTCTTTAGAAAATTCCTTTTTCTTTTGGCCTTAAAGTTTTGAAATGGCTACTTCCAACTCTTTGCTTCACAACTTTTATCTCTTCACGGTAGTTTTTGTTGGTTAACGAAAATTTTTTTTTTTTTTTTTTTTTCAGGTTACCAAGATTTGTTGAAATGAAATAAACGTGAGCAAGAAAGAAGAAATAAAAAAAAAAACGTCTGACGTTTAATTTCGCATCTTGTGTACTAAAAATTATAATCACTCCATTTAGTTTAAAAGGTTCTGTATTTTTTTATTTAGGTTTTTTTTTTTCTTTTCTTGATTTCATTTGATTTTATGTTCCTGAAATCAATAAAACAATACAGCAGTAAATGAATTCAATATCGATATTTATCTTGCGATAAAATATATGTTTTCAAAGAGTTATTGTACTTGAGATTTCAACTTCTTTCTACTTTTTGATGATTGTAGCGTCTACATTATCAATGCAGGCATGTGAAGCCTGGTTATCTTAACAGCAGAAAGAGGTTGCTAAAACCCAATCTGCTCAGAAACCTGCTCAGAAACAAAGCAAGAACTAATCACAGCCTCACCGTTTGCATCTTCTTCTTTTCCAACCAGTATCTAGTTTTTGAAAAAGACTGTTTACAAGTAAGTCAACTGTACAACTCAAAAAAAAAAAGTCGAATCGTAGAAACAAACAACAAAGCCTTTTCATTTGCAACTACTCTAGCACCAAGACATAATCTCAAGTGACGCGATTCAAGCAAAAGAATGGGATTATCAAATCAATCTAACAGATACACACCACAAGCTTCTCCGTCGTTAAATAAAGACACAATAAAGGATTCATCTCACAGCGTGACTGATATGAAATTGACCAACAAGTTAGGTACACAAAACTTGAAAAAGGGAAATCTAAGCATTAGCAGAAATGCCATCAACAACCTGGCTTATTTCACCAATAAAGGTATTTTGATCAAGAATGAAGTACCAGAAAGTGCCAACAGAGCAGCTGGATCTGCAACAAAGTCTGCCATGTCTGGTAGCAGCCGTGATGGAGCAGCATTGCAAGATGATTATGAACATGGGGTAGAGTACAATGGCGTTGACTCTGACGATGAAGACGGCGCAGACGCGTACGAAACAACATCTCTGATTTCTTGTGTGACGTGTTTATCGGGTCACTCTTTGTCAACTTTGTCGTTTGCGGATTCGCAAACAGGGTATGGTGACGATAACTCGCGACTTTTGAGCTCTAGTTCGTCGTCAAATAGCATCTACACTGATGCTTTGACAGGCGAAGAAGATGCGCACGGAGTTAAAACGTTGCTAAACGACTTCAAGATCAAGTCTGTTCATTTACCAAACAACTCAGTTATACCTTTCAGTAAGGTACTAAACTGTAAACCAGTAGTGGATATTGAAGCAAATAGCACGGTGTACGATTCGACAGGAAATTTAGAGCCCGTACATTTGGTTGAAATAACGTTTGCAAAAGACAGAAGACAAGATCTTGTTCCAAAATCCTCCGTGCTAAAAGTGACTCATGCCGAGTACTCTAAGCTGCTAAAAGAGTATCAAACTTTGACCAATTCAACGGATGTTAAAGAATTGAGCGACTTGGTTTCATGGAAATCTTTTCCTCAAGGAGAAGCAAATCGTCCAAAAAGAATCTTAGTCATTATCAACCCTAAAGGTGGTAAAGGGAAAGCAAATAAACTGTTTTTAACAAAGGCAAGACCAATTTTGCTGGCAAGTGGGTGTTTAGTTGATTATAAAGAAACAACATACCACAGAGAGGCCTACCATTTCACGAAGAAATACCCGTTTTTGTCTAAATACGATGTAATCACTTGTGCCTCTGGGGATGGGATTCCACACGAGGTTCTGAATGGGTTGTACAAAAGGAAGCACGACAGAGTCGAGCTATTCAACAAAATATCTTTAACGCAAATCCCCTGTGGATCAGGAAATGCTATGAGTGTGTCGTGCCACGGTACGTCGAATCCATCGCATGCAGCGTTGAACTTGCTAAAAGGCCGTCCAACAAGAACAGATTTGATGTTGATAACCCAGCCTAGTTACTTCACTAATGAACACGGAATCGACGACGACGATGAAGAGCCGCACAGAGTTTCATTTTTGAGTCAAGCTTACGGGATCATTGCCGAAAGTGACATCAACACTGAATACCTGAGATTTATGGGGCCTTCAAGATTTGAAATTGGGGTCACTTCTTGCGTTTTGAGAAGAAAAAAATTCCCTTGCGAGGTTTTTGTCAAGTATGGCTCAAAGACGAAGAAAGAGTTGAGAGATCATTTTAATAAGTATTCGAGATACGTGCAGTCTTTTCCTAACTCATCTTCATCTTTACCTCTTTCATCAGAGGAAGACCAGTCTTTAGTTGACATTGATAGTCCTTTTGAGAATACAAACTCCAGTTCTAAGGCAAACTCAGATATGCTGACCGAAGAAGATTTCAAACCTGAGTATGAGTTTCCTGAAAATTCCATAAAATACACAGATGACATTCCTGATGATTGGGAACAAATTGACAGTTCCTTGACTAAAAATTGTGGTATTTTTTACACTGGGAAAATGCCATATATTGCAGAAGACTGCAAGTTTTTTCCTGCTGCACTACCTGATGATGGGGTTATGGACTTGGTGATCACTGACGCAAGAACATCGATCACAAGAACAGCTTCAATTTTGTTGAGCTTAGACAAGGGAAGTCATGTTTTGCAACCCGAGGTTGTTCACTCGAAAGTCAAAGCTTTGAGACTAATTCCACATGTCACAAAATCAGTTATTTCAGTGGACGGAGAAAATTTCCCGCTGGAACCAATGCAGGTTGAAGTTCTACCAAGAATATGCAAAGTCATCATGTTGAGCAATGGTAATTTTGTAGATACCAAATTTGATTCTATGTAATTGAGATTTTTCCGAAAAGAAGGAGATATTATGCAAAGAGAAAGAAAAATTATAAGTTATGATTTAGTTTAAATATAAGGATTTTTCAGGGTTTAGTTTTAGCAACAAAGCCTGTTGATTTCAGGCCATCTTTCTACAAATAAAAGACCACAATAAAAATTTTTGCTTACTTGTTCAACACTGACATGAGGCAGAATCTTCATCGGCATTAGCAGAGCTCAAATCAATAACTCCTTGTTTAGAGCCTCCAGTCGAGTTTTCGTTGATCAGGTCCTCTTTATTTTTGTTGGAGCTTTGGAAATCTGGTAAACTTTTTGCAATTTGCTTGAACAAAGTTTTGACGTTGTACCCATCTTTGGAAGAAGTTTCGATAAATATACTTGCTCCCAATATTTTAGATTTTCTTTCACCTTCTTCAATCGGCACTTGCCTCTCGTCGCTCAAGTCGCTTTTATTACCCACAACGCACAAAATAACGTCATCTTCTCTTTCGCTTTTCACGTCTTCGCACCATTTGTCTATGTATTCAAACGATTTTTTACTGGTGATATCGTACACCACAATAGCCACATGAGAATCTCTAATATACGATGGAATCAAGGATCTAAATCTTTCCTGTCCAGCAGTGTCCCATAACTGTAATCTGATTGTTCTATCTTCTAGGTACACTGTCTTGCTCAAAAAATCAATACCAATAGTGGCCTGGTAATGATCGTCAAAAGTACCATACATGAATCTGGTAATCAAAGAAGTCTTACCCACGCTTTGCTCACCTAAAAAAACAATCTTGTATTTTGTAACGCTGTTTCCAGCTCCTTCAACTTGTAAACCTGACATGAATGAGATGTATGATAAAATGCCTGTGTTGCTCCACAATTTCCTTTTTTTTGTTGGAGCTTTGTGTCAATTTTGCAACAGAATGGGGTGTCCAAGTAATTAGTCGAATTCGACAAACGTTGCTCACTACTTTATGAAACGTGAAATAGGATCGCCAATTTAAGACCTGTCTGAGATGTCGTGCAAATTCCAAGAGCTTTTATCGCGTGTTTTCATCCGGGGAAAAAGATCATTTCAGTCTGTAAAAATCACGTGCTTAAAAGTCTGGGAATTTAGGAGCTTGATGGTTCTGAAGCCATCTGAGCATCTTCATCATCTTATTCATCATCATATTCACCATCTTCTTCATTGCCACAAATAAGAGAATTTTCACAGAAACCGGTAGTCTTTTCAAACTTTCAAGTCAATTAGTTTTCATCAGTTTTGTAAGCATTTCATCTGAGAAAAAAATACAAAGGCAGCCGCTTATCAAATAAGGAATTGTTAATTATAGGAAGGTCCACGTAAACAAATTATGAAAGGTTACATAAAGGAATCTAATAAAGCGGAACTAGCTGCAATCGAAAACATGTAAATCTGGAAACTCACCATGTTGCCCAAATGCGAAAAAAAAAAGCCATTA
Organism: Hanseniaspora vineae; assembly: GCA_000585475.3. Classification (NCBI taxonomy): domain Eukaryota; kingdom Fungi; phylum Ascomycota; class Saccharomycetes; order Saccharomycodales; family Saccharomycodaceae; genus Hanseniaspora; species Hanseniaspora vineae. Next base: position 98,843 of record JFAV03000022.1, read on the forward strand.
GCATGATATTATTCTGCTTATTTTTTACCAGATTTTTTGATCCCACCACCACCTAGTGGTTTACCGGCTTTGATGTTTTGCATCATAGCTTTTTTGGCAGCTTGTTCTTGTCTCAATTTTTCTTTGTGAGCGGCGTCTTCATCGTCGTAGTCATTGTTTTGTTTCTTTTTTTGTTTCAATGGCTTCAATTTACCCCCTTGTCTACCGGACATTTTGTTATATTATTTATGCTTGTTGGTATCTCTTGTAGTGGGTAATTGTTATTACACAGAAAGGTGCAGCGTTCTATCTCTATTTTCTCAGAAAATTGTCAACGTACATCTCTTTTGTCTTCCAACAATTCTGAAAACTGCGAGCAACAAACGAAAAAGAAAAAGAAAAACCACTTTTGGTAAACAATCGTCTAGAAACAAAAGACAGTCACGTGTATCCGGATTGTAAAGAAGAATGTTCCAAAATGACAGGAGGTTTATTTTGAAGAAGACACATGGAGAAAAGGAATATAGACTACAATGTTATGCAGTAATGCAACGTTGGTGAAATACATATACAAAAGAGCACGAGGCATCATTCACTTCATTTAGAGCCATCTTTCAACGAAACAATTCTGTTCAAAACAATCTTGTCATCGGTGGAGTCAGAATCCAGACAGAAGTACCCGCATCTCATGGCTTGGAATCTAACAACTTCTTTTCTAGTTGGATCAGCTTCTTCAACATAGAATTCAGATTTTTTGACAGCTTCCATGACCCATGGTGATTTAGCAACGACTTCTCTGAAATTTGGTTCGATGACACTGTTGGTTAGGACGACTTCACTTTCGGGGTTCAAATCATCCAAATAGTTTTCGACAGACAATGGGTTTTCGGATTTGAACAATTGGTTGTAGATTCTGGTTTCGTGAACTTTGATGCCGGTGGCCACAGGAACCCATTGAATATAAGTTTTAGGTTTTTTGGTTGCCTTTTCAACATCATAATGACAAACAATTTTGGTGATTTTAGATGGGTCTTTTGGATCTGTTTCCAATGATTTGAAGATCAAGTTGTGAGGAACTCTGATCAACCCAACAGGTTGGTTTGGAGTCAATCTGAAAAATTCTTTGTCGTCAGCATTGTTGCTGAAATCCGATCTTTCAATGTACACTTTATTAGTAAACTTGACAATTCTTTCGCCAAATTCAGGACATCCTGGTCTGTATGGAATGGAGCAGTCTAGTTCAAAGTCGTCGTCCAAGTTTTCGATTTCGATCAAAATTGGATCTTGAACAAACATTAATCTAGGAGTTGTGTCTTCCAGGTACTTTCTGATAGCGCTTTCAAATCTGACAACTTGGATGTTGGTTGTTGAAGTCGTGACACCCAAAGTATTGATGAAGGACAAAATTGCACCAGGTGGCACACCTCTTCTTCTGATGGCTTCCAAAGTAAACAATCTCGGATCGTTCCATCCTCTGACGTAACCGCCGTTGACTAGTTTGGCAATCTTTCTTTTACTCAAAACAGTACCGGTGATGTTCAATCTTCCGTACTCTCTTTGTGCTGGTCTGAATACATGAACTTGGTCACACAGCCATTCGTAAGATTCTCTACTCAAGTAAAATTCAGTAGTACACAATGAGTGCGTAATATTTTCAAAAGAATCGACCAAACAGTGGGTGAAATCGTATGTTGGGTATATTTTCCATTTGGTTCCTGTTCTTGGATGAGGAGCGTTCAACACTCTATAAGCGATTAGATCCCACATTTGTGGAGATGGAGATTCCAAGTTTTGTTTCATTCTCAATGTTGCTTCTCCTGGTTGATATTTGCCATCTCTCATGTCTCTGAATTTGGACAAAGTTTCTTCAACTGTTTGGGATCTATGAACACATGCTTTTCTTTCACCACCAGGAGTTCCGTCTTCTTTAATACCTCTACTTCTTTTAATATCTTCCGCGGTACAATGGCAAACATAAGCTTTGCCGTTTTTAATTAAAACTTCGGCCAAAGCATATAGCTCATCGAAATAGTCAGAGGAGTATGTGATTTTCCATGGCTTAAAACCCAACCATGAAACCATGCTTTTGATGCTTTCGAAATATTCAGGGGCTTCAGCTTCTGGATTGGTGTCGTCAAATCTCAAATAACAAACCCCGTTGTGGTATTTGGCATAACCGAAATTTACCATAATGGCTTTGGAGTGACCAATGTGCAAGTACCCATTTGGTTCAGGCGGAAACCTAGTTCTAACTTTACCTTGAGTGACTTTCAAGTGTTCTTCCATCAACTCAGGATAAGCTTGAGGGTTTTCACCGACTTTGTGCAAATCACCCAAGAAACCTTCTGCAAACATGTTTCTTTCCTTGTGCAAAGCACCACTGCTGTTCCCATTTTTGTTGTCTTTTTTCTCCCCATTTTTATTGCTGTTATTTGTGGTTTTTTTTTTTTCCTTTTTCACAAAATCTCTTTCATCTTTTGGACCCAAAACTTTCAAGATTTCAGCATCAATGATTGGTTTAAAATATCTTGGTTCAGCCCATTTCAACTCAGGCAAAGCTTTGATGTTAGCAAAAAGAGCAGGAACAATGACGTATCTCTTCTCTTTGATTTCGTCCAAATGCTGTTGGACATAATCCATGACTCTGGATCTAATCTGATCTTCAGTGACGACGACTCCGACACCACAATATTGGTCAAAAGTTTCATTTGTAGTTTTGCTCAAATCATCAGCAACGTATTTGAACGCAGCTTCCACTTGCAAGTTGGTTTTCAATTTGCCATCCAAAATGTAGTCAACGACAATCTTGAATTTAGGAATGTCTTCGGCACCGACATTTTTCGACTTGTTGATGGAACTGGCCAAGTTGTGAACTAATCCCCTTTCAATTTTTCCAAAAGATTCGGTGGACGCCGTTTTGTCAGATAATTGGATCAATTCAAGCAAAATAACAGACAATTTATTATTTTTCAAAATCTCCTTGATTTTGCCATCTTCAAAACCAATTTTACTGAAAGATTCAGTCAACTGGTCAACGGAGGGAGTATTGTTGGATGTGGTAGTAGTCATTGTCAGGTTACGGTATTTTTTATTTTTATTTTTTTTTTCTGGCAAGATAGATTCACTTATATACTAAAGAGATTAAGCGCTTACGTATAAATCAATATGTCAAAATCTTTATGGACCTTCTTTATTTATAGGAAACCGTTGCAAGATATTGTAAAGTCATCAAATATGAAAATGTTTTCTTCGCTCGTTGGATGATGAGAATTTACTCAGTGTGTTTTTTTTTTTTTCTATTTTTTTTTCTTCTTTTATTATCAACAGGCATGATAAAAGAGAGAGCAAAAAATGGCAAGCACAAATACCAGACTCATTGTGTCTATTTAAGGAAGTTCAAATGTTTTTTGTTGTTTTTTGTTTTGTTTTTTTTTTTCTCTGCGCACTATGAACAAACAAATATCTATCAAACTCTTAATCGGGATATTCAAACTTGGCTTGTGCACACGTGATAACTCTTTATAGTTACACTTTAGTAGTGACTGGGTAACACTGCATTTTGTCAGAAACAAAAGGTAAGACAAAAGAAGTAGAGGCTGCTTTTATGGATTAGCGGCTAAATGCACATCCTGAAAATACAAAAAAATTGAGGCTAATGCAGTTGGTTAATTTGAAGTTTTTCAAAAGTAGCAAAAACAAAAACTTACTACAAAGCTTATTTTAAATCTTTGGATAGTTTCAAGAAACCAAGAAAAAATTAGCAAGCAGATGAATTCGCAAACCACCAGGTACAAGATCTATAAGTCACACAAACTGATAAGAGTTAGAATAAACCCTTTGAATGCACAACAACAACAACAACAACAACAACAACAACAACAACAAGTTTATTCAATTGATGAAAATAAAAACTCTGAAACAATGTCTTGTTCCTCCTCCTCCTCCTCTTTCTCTTTATTTTCTTCATCATCCGAATCAAATGAATTGACAGAAAGTGAAACAATAGAAATAGACCAAGAAAATACAAGCCACATTTTACTACAAAACGATTTAGTGAAAAGTAATGTTCATAAGCCATTGGATTTTACAGAAAAACAAACCTTGTTTAGTAGCATCGAGGCAAATAACGATAACAGCAAACCAGTGAGTAACAACAACTTATCTCATAGTTTTGACTCAAACAGTCAAATATGCCAACAAGATAAAATCAAAAACCAAAATTCAGAACCTTCCACTTCATCAAAAAAAGAACTTGAAACATTACAACATTTGTATTTTAATATGCAATTAAACAAGTTGCAGTCGGATGTTAATTCTTTGATTTCTTCATTTAGAGACAAGATCAACAATTTCAGAACTGACTTTGCACTGCAGGATGGAAGCACAACAACCACGATAATACCAGCGTTTACTCGATCTTATGAAACCATAAAAACTGATAATAGTAATGGTGATAATAAGGAGAAGGAGGAAAAAAAGGAGAAGCATAACGAATCCGTTAAAAATGTTTCCAAGGCTCACGAATGCAGCCAAGTTGACCGAGCATTGCTCCATCGATACTTGCTAAAACAGAAATTAAAAAAAAGATAGTATCACGTGAACGACTTGACACACGTTATATATGGCTTCCAAGCCTTTATGGTATTATAGTTTCACGTTTCTTTTTTTTTTTTTTTTGCTTTTTTGTAACGAGTTTGAAAAATCATAACAAAAACACCCAAACACCACATACAGCACAAAATTTTGCTGTGATTTTTTTTTTTTGAAAGTAAAAAAAGTGAGTGTGGTGAATTAAATTGAATAAAATTTCTTGGATGAAGCGTTTGGTAATTTTTTTCATCTTTGAAACTTCGGTGAGTGTCTTTAGAGTGTTGGAGTTGTTCACTGGTTGATTCTGGTGGGACCATTTTGTTAGGTATTAGCCCTCCATTGAACGTTCATGTGTGGTGAATTTTTTTCTAAACTTCCCACATGCGCTACGTTTCTCACACTTAGCCTGTGCTGTTTTCATTATTCTTTATCGAAATTAAACAATTCTTTAACATAAAAAAACCCTCTCTACCCCCCAAACAACATCAACAAAGCAGCAACAATGGACTCCAAAACTCCAGTTACTTTAGCCAAGGTCATCAAAGTTCTAGGTAGAACCGGTTCCAGAGGTGGTGTCACTCAAGTCAGAGTTGAATTCTTGGATGACACTTCCAGAACCATTGTCAGAAACGTCAAAGGTCCAGTCAGAGAAAACGACATCTTGGTCTTGATGGAATCCGAAAGAGAAGCCAGAAGATTGAGATAAGCACAATGTTTGATATACACTGTACCCATAAGGTATTTAGTTTTTCTTTACATCATTATGCTTCTTCTTCTTCTTCTTCTTTTTCCTCAAACCATGAGGTTCAACAAAAACAATTTATTTCATTTTAATCCATCAATCAACTTTTTTTGTTTTCACTAAAAAATATACCTATCCAATTCACTACACTCCTTTTCTTTTTCAGATAACTGTGTCAATAATGACAACCTAAAATAAGCATAGTATGCAGGTTTCCAAGAAAGTATGTTGCGAGTTGTTGTGGTTCAATTATCATTATGTGTTTCCAAGAACAATAATATGCGTATTATCTGGGAATTATAGTTGAAAGTAAACTTCAGCTTGCCTTTTTTTATTTTCTCAACCGAGGTTGGAGAGAGTCTGTTTATGTTTTTCTGGAAATTTTACAAGATTTACGAAAATTAAAAAAAAAATAAAGCATAGTAGTCTAAATATAGGATTGGTGATGCAGTTTGTCAGGGAAGATAAAAAACAGAGCTTGAAGAGATATGCACTCTGGTCTTTGAAGCTTATTCAAGCATCTGGTTGCTGTGTGGTGTGTTTGATAGTTATTTTTTTTTATTTATGAAGTTTAAAATAAGATTGTATTTGATAATCGTGTGAGTGAGTTGTTTATGTGGAACCTTCCCAAAAAAATATGTGTTATTATAACTCTACTGATTATATATGTCTTATGATGTATATAGCGTTTAAAAAATAATAATATCTAAAATTTTCTTGATGAGAGGAGGTGGATCTGGTGAAATCATGTAGGAACTTCCTCGAATGTTTTGAGGTTTTACATGCATTAATTGGGACAATTATTACACCAATTCTAACACCAGGACATTTCTTCAACTGTGTTTTCTTGCATTTGTATTGTTCAATATTTTATGTTTTTTTTTTGTTAGAAAAATTTGGTGCTTCTGCGTTTTTTTTCTTAGTTTTTTTTTTTTTTTTTAATTTTTAGTTTCCAAAAAGAGTAAATTGGTTAAAACACCCAGACATTAAAACCGTTTTTGTAATATCTTATTTTTTTAAGATAAAATTTTTTGATAGCTTTCCAGTTTTTGCTAAACACCATATTTGCTTTTCCTAAACTGGTAAGAACTGATCTTCTTGTTTATTACTGCACAAAGTATTTTTGCCTTATCAAACCACAAGTGCAAGGGCAGTTGTTCCTGGATAAGAAGGTGCCATCTTGCTTAATCAATGATAAGATGGCACGTGAGATTAGCAGACTAGAATCATCAACGGTATTTTACTGCTTCATTTCGTTCATCTTTTGAGATTTGAGATGATGCATTTAATATTTATTTTGTTGAATAGAATCGCGTGGTTGTTTTGAAGAGGAAGGATCTAAAAAGTTACCGAACATAAACAGCATTCACACAGTGCTTCGTTGCGTGAATAACTTTGAGCGTTTTCGCGGATCTACATTGAAGGCGTTTATTTCCCTCAGGGGGTACCATTAATTTGATTATCCTTGTGTGTCTGCGGGTTTGAAATGATAAGGCAAATGCTTTTACACACCACATCCATGACATCATCAATTTAGAGTGACCATCAAAAAAATACTCAATCATAGCCAGGAACTCATAGGATTACAGTTTTTGATAGCACAAAATTAGCGGCGCTACCGGGCATCAACCACGACTTGTTTTTTTTGACATCCCACAAGTTTTCTAAAAGATCCGACAGAGAGGATCAGTGTGGGCCAGTGTTTTTGGGAACCCCCACCCCCCTCCCCCTTTTCCCCCCTTTCCCAGGCAGTATCAACGTGGGTCGTGGTTTTTGCGATCAAAGGTAAAGATCGAAGGTGGCAATGATGAAGGGATCAAGGTTCACGATCCCGCGCTTTTAAGGTAGCATGATTCAAAGAATCAATTTAGTGTGCTCAGTTTGAACAATATTTTAGCAGGAAAGTCTTCAGTAAGTATCAGTTAATGAGACCCAAGGTTAAGGGCAAATACGGCATGATTTGGGGGGATCCAGGGAATGGATGAAGGTCAGTACAGGCGGTGATGCTTGGTGTAATCGAGAGTTGTCAGATGAAAATGTATCTGGCTATTACAACAAACCCTATGAACAAGTCTGATAATGAAACATCTTTTCTTTTTGATTCTATTTGTTTTTCACTGGGCATTTGGGAGTGCTTCCATTGAGAAGCTTAAAGCGATTTGAGATCTAGTCTGATTGAAACTCTGCAATAAGTGATCGGTATCGGGACCGGAGCGCTCAGAAAGGAGTCATTCGATTCATTATCAGTATGTTTGACAAATGGATACAACGTTTAATTGATCATTTGGGCAGAGATGTGATTGAGACGTTGTTTCAATAACAGTTGTCGAATATCGGGCAATTATAAGAAATGAGTTTTTTTACAAAGAATGTTGAACATGAATACCAAGTGTTTTCTCATTAATTATGTGAGTTATTTACTACGCAGATACATAAAACATATATAACTGAAAAGAAAATAACAATTGCAATCAAAGATCGCATCAAGCTTTAGTATTTCAAAGACTAGTAAATTTAGTCACCTGGTCACATGACTGACAGCCTGTCTTTCTGCAAAAGCCTCCAGAAATGTTTGGTTCTTTTCCCGCGATGCCCCTCACTTTCATCAGACTTGAGGTATTAATGATGCTTATCTTTTGTGGGCTGAGCTTCTTGGGAATCATCGAAAATGGGGCAAATGCAGGTCTGATAAACCATACACAAAACATTGCTAGCGAAATCAAGAAATGGACACAGAGAGTGATATTGATTTCAAAAATTTCTACGCTGTGGAAGAAAAGCTCAAAAGTCACTACAACCAGGAAAACCTGCAAGAGGATAATACACCAACCCACCACAATTTAGGGCTTGATGGAACCTCATCTGAGAGTTTCCGTCACCGCAAAGAAAATACATCTTCAGTTTCTACTCAGATAGATGAAGCTCTGAAGAATTTTCAAAAGTCTTCGTCAAATTCCAAATATTCTTTAAAAGAAATGGAAGACTACCTTCAAAGTCATGTTAATGACAATGAAGGCGATGACCCGATGACAACAGTGAATCTTCAAAGCAGCGAGTATGATCTAATTTCAAAATACATCGAGAACGAGCGATTGGAAAATTTCCACGACATAGAGTTTGCTAATGATTCAAAAAAGAAGGAGACTCCAGAAGCACCCCTGACAGATGTTGGTGAGCAAAATCTATATTTCAACAATGGAGCTGCACAACGCAGCTCAACCTACTATCAAGCTTTTTTTGTTGTTGATACAAATGTTTTAATATCTAACTTGAAAACATTAGAAGAACTTAGAACGCATGCAAATACTCAACTGGCCTACCAAATTATTATTCCCTCAGTTGTTTTGAAGGAAGTTGACTCTTTGAAAAAATACTCCAAAGATGAAGTACTTTCTCAGCATGAGTCCCAGCATGCAGGGAGACAAAGGGGCAGACCAGTGTCAATTCAGAAAAGCAGCAAAACTGCCAACGATTGGCTATACAATAATCTTGCCAGAAAAGACCCAACAATCAGGGTACAAAAATCAAAAGAAACACTAAATACGCCGAATCAGATCAACAATGATGATGCTATTCTAGATTGCTGTTTGTATTTCAAAGAAAAAGTTGAAGGAACTCCAACAACAATTGTCCTTATATCGAACGATAGAAACCTATGCATCAAGTGCTTGTCTGAAGAGATCCAGACCATAAGTTTTATCGACAAAAATATCATCACGACTGAAAGTATCATCGAGATTACAAAGCAACAGTTTGCAATGAATAGTGTCAAAACCCTAGCAACCTCTGTGAAATCTGATGCCTTAAAGTTATTGAATTCTGTTACTGAAGCATTCTTTCCTCATAATGAGAAATTCTCTAGCTTGGTAGACTTCATCGAGTACGTAAGCAACCATTGGGACGCAAACAATGGTGGAATCCAATCATTGTTTCTTTCGGATCCTGTTCTTATGCATTTACAATATTGGATTACGGATCTTCACTCTATTACCACTACAGTGCACAGCAATATGGAAGCATTTGCGCTCTGCCAATGTTGGTCACAGATTTTGACTCTTTTATACGCCGGTTTTCAGCAAGACCAAACTGTCTTGCACAGTAACTTTGCAAGATGGGAACAAAATATCAATAATTTACCAAATTAAAGCAAGAATGATAACCGGATCTTTTTAAAGCCTCGTAATGAGTTTAGACAAAGTGGTCTTTTGATATTATGCAAATTATTTGAAGTCTTTTTTTACTGGAGAGTTTCTCGCGCTTGATAATTCGTCATTGGCTTTCAGTGAAGACATCAAAACTTTTTTTGTGTTGTCAGGGTTTACAAACTCAGCCATATCTGAACTTCTTTTTGAGGCTGTATTACCACTATAGATCTTCAATGGTGACTGTTTTTTTTGTGGAGATTGCTTCAAATTGTATGCATCCAACTCTAGTATGTTTCTTCCCCACCGATTTGCATTTTTGCGGCTATGAGAATGCTTTTCCATGACTTTGACAACCCACTTGTTGTAGTGAAAATTATCAAACGCGTTAGCATTTGTTTTTTCAAGCTGATCCAAAAAACTATGTCTACCAGACTCAACTAGCATATCGCGGCATTCATGAAGAACCTCTGTTTTATCATAAACCAAATCGATCAACTCATTGATGATATGTTGAGAATCTTGTAAATATGTGCCAGAAACATCTAAAAGCTCTTTGTAGAAAATCAAGTTCTCTTTCTGTGGATTGCAAGGGACGCTAAATATCATGTCAAGCTCATCAATAATACTAATACTAACTTCCATTTCTTGGGGCAGTTCAAGGAAACAGAGCTGGAAACAAAAGTCAGAGCTACATGGAGCGAGCAAACTAATGTTCTCTACATAGCTGTAAACTTGAGAAATAATGTCAGATATTTGCTCTTTGCTTGAAAGAACATGCAGGGATTTTAAAGCTTTGTCAATGGTTCCGTAACTGATTTCAAAAGAATAAAACTGTGCTGCTTGTTGGTCAAATGTTGTAAATGACATTCTAGAATCTTTGGCTTCAGCGTCAAAAAAAACCTTCATCAACCAATCATGACTACGATCATCCTTGATCTCATAGCTTTTCCAGAATACTGTGTTATTTGTCATATATAGGCAGGGTTGTGAAAGGATTGCTTTCAAGCCTCTTGGATTCTCAGTTGACAAGCTTCCAACTCTGCAGCTTAATGATGCAAGAAACTTACGGTACCCTAGTGTATTTTTAAGTAGAAAATGCCTGAAAAGTCCCCGTCAAAATATCCGGGCTATATATAGCTAAAAGTAAAAGATTCTTACAAGAAATACAGTCAATCCTGCTTTTTGGATGACATTTCATGCATCTCAAAAGACTCACGCTTGCTTTTGGCTGAAGAAGTGTCTTCTGAGGCCAAAGTGTCTCTTAATTTTTCAACTGTGGCGTCTTTCACACCTTGCAGTGATGAAATCGCAACATGTTGAACAGCTCTGTACGAACCTGTTCTGTGAACAAAGTACCAACCAGCCAAAGTCAGTAAGCACAATGTCAATAATAAAGGGTGTCTTAAAATCATCATGAACTCATTAAATCCTAACACCCCTAAAAGCAAAAACATGTAAGGTGGGATTTTAGTGTTACTAGTCAATATAGATCTCTTGGTTTGCAAAATGACCAGCTGCATTCTTTTGTTGAATTCAATTCTCACTTTTTCCTTTTCATTAGTTGTCAAAATATCCCCAAAATCTTTCTTGGTTTCAAATTCATTTTCTCTTTCTTCTTCTTCTTCGTGATCGTCATTTTCCTCCCTGTCGATATCGTCACTCATCATATCCACATCTGGCACAATTTTTTTACCAGGTTCATCACCTAATCTTGCAACAGAAAAAATGTCAAGCATTTGCAACGCAAAATCTTTAGCTTCCTTACTAAACTCATCGATATGTGCAACATTAGTGAAAAATCTTGGAGATTCGTTTTTGTCGTATAAAAAGTTGATTTTGAAAGTTTCTTCCAAAATACCTGGTAACTTACTGATTGTTAACTGACCAGCAATCACGTCTTTCCATATCTTCCAGCTTTGCTTTTTAAAGGCAACAAATTTGGCTTCGTTTTCTTCAGTTGAAAATCCAAGTTTGAAGTCAACTGTGTCTTTTTCAGCAGACTTGAATCTTTTTCCCAGCAGTTCATCAAAAAGCTCATGAAATTTGTCATTGTAATCTTTCCAAAAGGTCACTTTTGGCTCCATAAGCATCAATTCCAGAGATTCTTGCAACTTTGATTTCATATTTTTCTCAAATCTTTTCACCAACTGATTAAACTCTTTTGCACGCTCTGTTTCAGTTTCCTTGATTAGAAGTTCATTGAATGTTTTGGCAATTTCTGCAGAATCAGCTTCTCTAATTAATTCATACTTGAAAAATATCGATAACATTGCTTCAAACCTTTCAACGGCCTTCAGTTTGGCTACTTGACTTCTAGTGACAAAGTTTTTTGTTTTTTTGTCGGTACTCAAAAGTTCTTTGAAAGATCCTAGTAGCTCATGCTCTAACTCTTTAGCTTTTTGCATCACAAAGTTGACCAAAACGTGATAGACATTCTCAGACAAAACTTGTCTTTCATCTTGATAAACTTGTTTATTATATCTACTAGCAAACTCATCATAAGCCATGAAGCAAGTCATTTTCAAGCTTGACAAATGTTTTGCAATTTCCTCATGGGTCAAATCCGCATGGTTGTAGTTTTCAAACTCAGTTTTAAACTTGTCAAATGCAGCATCTGAAAACTCTTTGGTTTTGAATTTAGCAACCAAAATTTGTTGAGTAGGCAAGTCTAGCTCAACACTATTTTCAATTGTCAACCAGCAGCTCTCACTGTATAAGTTCCATCCATCCAATGGCAAGTTGTGATGGTACTCTGGCTTAAAATACGACTTTGCCGGATTTTTCGAAGTGAAGGAGTCACCCAAGGTTTTCACATCTGCCATAAATTGATCGTACTGCAAGTACTTGTGGCCGACCCCCTTGAACTCAAAATCGAAAAAATCAAAAATGGTTGTGTCCTCAGTTCCTTGTGGTTTGGATAGAGCCTGCCACATTTTTTCCAACTCGCTCAACAAAGAGGCCTTCAAACTGTCAATTGGTGTAACACCGATGTGATCTCTGATAACAAATAACAACAAGACTTTATGGCCTTCAATCTTGTTTTTACCAAACAATGAAAGATTGACTTCGAAAACGGTTTTTAGCAACTCCATGTTGTTCCCTTGATACAAACCAACTTGATGTTCCCACATGTTAATAATCAAAACTTCACTGACAGCCAAAGCAAAAAGAGCGGCCTTTCTTTCAAATTCTTGATCTTCACCTCTTTCGGCTCCATCTGAACCTTCCACATCCAAAACAAACAAGTCGCTAGCAGGTTTCATGTGTTCAGAAGCCGTTGTGGCCACTTCTTTTGCATGTCCTAGCCAAATACCCTTTGTGGTTTGCTGTCTTTTGACTTGCGCATCCATGGTGTCAAAGTTCGTATGAAACAAATTGTTTAGCAAGGTTGATTTACCGCTACTTTGCGAACCAAAAACTGAAATCACATGGTAGTTGACTTTGTCAATGTCTGCCTTATTTTCAATGGTTTTTTTGAAAAAATCCAGTGTTGAAGTGTTGTACTGTTTTTCTTCACTGATCAACTGAATAGGTAGATCATTTTTGTTTAGCTTAGTTTCGACAACAGTCTCGACGATGGTTTCAGTTGGTGTTTCTGTTTTCGTCTCAGTTTTAATTTCATATGGAGTCTCAGTTTTCGTGATTGTCTTGACCTCATTTGGAGCTTCAACAGTTGTAACTGTTACGGTTTCTTCTTCAACGTTATGCGCAGCTCCCTTTGGTGCGGTTTCCGTTGTTGTTGTAGTTGTTTCGGTAGTAGGTCCTATTTTGCCCTCAACCGGATGCTCCAACATAGTAGCAACTTCAGCAGCGGTGATTGGACTAGCGGCGGTGTCAACAGTTTGAAAGCTTTTTGATGGAGAGCTTGGGGGCGAGTTCAACCCGGTGGTCCGAGCATCGTTCAATAGATTATTAGCCTGATCGTGATTCATTGGTAGCTGTTCCTGTTTCTAAACGCTAGCTACAGTAAAACAAAGGTTTGTCTATAGTAGTTCTATCTACTGTGGTTTTTTTTAACTTTTCTGATAATAACAGCGAAGTTTTGAAAAAACATACTATGCCCATTATATAATGGAGGATGAAAAAATGGACGTATGTGGCTCCTGAACAAAAAAAAAAAAAAAAAAAAAAAAAAAAAGGTATCCTTAAAAAAAACAAAAAAAAAAATGAAAGATGTCAAACCATTTTGGAAAGCGAAAAAAATAGCACGGTAACTAACCCACAGTTACGTGCGATAAATAATTATTAATCAAACTCACTGAAATCCCCTTATTGTCTTGTTAAAGAAGATGAGTTTTGTGACGATAGCAACCTTGAATCTTTGCTCTAAGTTTTTTGAAAACTCTCGGTTTGTTTTGTGCAAAAAATCAAATTGCTCTGCGGAAAGAAACCCATCAAGAAGATAACATTGCTTCAGAAAGCACTGGCTTGACAAGAAGGGTTGCAGTGGATGAAAGCTAATGGTAATATATCTGTATAACAGTAAACAGCGAAGGGGTTTTTTTCTTTGTTAAACACTGGTGAAACAGAATAGTTGAAAAGAAAACATCCCAGTTCAGCCACTAAAAGTTATTTTCAAAAAGATACTTTGAGGAAGATGCAAGATTCTGTCAGGAAACTGTGCAAGACAAAAACTAAAATCATTTGTTTAAAGTTTTGAAAAAACAAAGTGAGCAAAAATGCAAGTTTATAAAAGAAATTTTGAAAGCTGGTTGAGGAAAGAGAGCGCTAAGAAACTGCTTTTGTTTGTCTCATAAAAAGTGTTTGTATGCGAAACGTTTTCATTGGCCAGAAACTTTTTTGTGCTGCTCCTCCAAGACATACTCATAAAATTTTGATAGCACAAGCAACAACCTGAATTCTTCATCGTTATACACATAGTCTGGTGTGCGCTTTGGACACTTGACAGTGGAAATATATCCGTTAGGATCAAAACTGCCACAAAGTACTTGTGGTTGCTCCAATGCCAATAGTTCTTTTTGAT
>JFAV03000023.1:0-86126 GCA_000585475.3 Hanseniaspora vineae
CAGTAGTATCTGTAGATCAACAAGTATGGAACTTTTTTAGTAAATCTGTTTTTCTTAAATGTGTCACTTTCTTTCATGAACAATCTCAGAACAAAGAAAATCATTGGAAAGATAGCACCAATACCAACAGCAACTCTCCAAATAGTGTTAATGTGGTTTTTTCCACAAATAACAGCAACGATGTAGGCCACAAAACTACTCATGACAAACCCGAAAGCGATGGCGGTGTTTGTAAACCAACAAAACCATTTGGATCTTTGTGATTTTTGCATGTGTTGAGAAACATCAGCAGACATAGCACTACCCAATGGGTACTCGGCACCAACACCAATACCTAAGAAAAATCTGTAAGCAATAATAGCATTAAATAGCCCACCTTCTCTAGGAGGGTTCACCGATGTGTGGGCACCCCATGCCCCAGCACACAAAATGATGAAGACAATCATAAAAGCATTGGAAACAAGCAAACCAGATTTACGACCCCAGTTATCGGCCCATAGGCCACCAAGAATCATCCCCAAAATGGTACCGGCAAAGACGATTGAAGAAACATTCCCAATTGCAGTACTGTTGGTGTATTCTTTCCCGTAAATGGTAGACAACCCTAAAGTTAGGAGCGACGTGTTTGAGTTGGCATAACCATCGGAAAACAAGTTCCCAGCAGCAATAAACATGCTCCAAACCGCGTTTCTCTTTTCTTCCTTTGTCAGTGTTCCAAACTCACTGTTGTCCTCGAAATCTTCACCATCCTCAGCCAGCGAGTTGGAGCCAGATTCTCCCGATGTTTCAAGTTCAGAAACGACACCCCTTCTAGGAGTCATGAAAGGCAAAACCGTAACGATCTCTTTTGAAGATCTGGTATACCAATTTGTGCACAGCTCTCTGAAAGAGAAGGGCAAGTCTCTTGTGTATGGGTGGTTAATATATCTTTGATCAGCGTCAGACATTATGAAAGGCCAGCTTCAGTGTGATTTTGCTTTGTTGCTTGTATTGTTTTTTGGTTTTTTCCGGCGTCTTAATTCTCACATATAAAAAAACTTTACGATTCAATAGACTTGACATTCAGATCTAATTCTGCTTTATATACCATTTTTTTGGTCGATTTTGGAGTGATGAGCAGGCGGCACTTTTCAAGTCCTTTGCAAGCCCAAAAGTTTGCAGCCATACACATCGCAAGGCTCAACATGGTCTGATCAAATTTAGACACATGGTCAAAACCTGAGTTTCAAGTTACATTGCCTTTGTGCACTAGATTTTGGTGTTATACCTTTAGCCCCTTTTTTAACTAACATATTGGTGAGGGAGCTGTGTGAACAACTGGTCAACTTTATGAATTTTGGTTTCTTATTTAATGTTAAATTGATTTTCGTCAGTTGAAACAAATTTTTCACGTACGTATTGAAGCTCATCGAAAATTTTCATGAACAGCCGGTTTTTAGAATACGGAGATGTTAAGCCCAAATACTAAACTTTTTCTACTGCCTTTGTTTCGGTTGGTCCATATTTTCTTGTCATTCATGCAGATCTTTGACTCACACGTGCGCCGGGCTGTAATATATTGGGCCCTTTGTTTCAATTCCGCAAAGTTTCTCAACGATGACTAACTCATAAGTCATGTTTGACATGGAAAAAGAATGCATCTGATTTAAAGAAAACGTGCCTTTTCGGCCAAGCGAAAAATTAAATAACGCGTTTGATCTTCGATTGAAATATTCAAGGACCCGTGGAAAGAAATAGTTTCCGTGGAGCCTCAGCCTTTGAACCTTTCTTTATCAGACTGTTTTTTTGAGACAAAAAGAAGACAAGATTTTTTTTGATCTAGTGAAAAAATGTAAAACGCGAAAGCTCGAAATATGCTTATGTTTCAGGACACTTTTTTTATGACTTCCATAGTATAAGCAATAAAACAAAGATTGCCCACGTGCATCTAATTGTTATTTGTGTTTGCTAAATGCTTGGATAACTGTTTTGTAATCTTTTGGAGACCTGACAGGTAAACGAATTAGCGTTTGATACATGTTACTAAAATCAAGCATTATGGAAAAGAACTTGACAAATTGACCTTAAAATAGGGGTATTAAGAAACATATTCAAAGACTCTCGATCACATCATTTTAACTTTATATCTAGCAAATAACTGCTCTCTATAACAGGCAATGAGTAATCCCAGATCATTGCTAGTTTGTTCAGCTAACAAAATGGGTTGTTTGTTTAAATTTGAAGTAAGTCAACATCTAGCATATTGAATGTATTATTAAATATATTATAACCTTAGCGAGCCTAAACTATACAAAAACAAACTCAAATTCGATAACCCGTAAAAAAAGTTCATCAAAACAGCGTCATTGTCAAGCAATCTCAACCACTGACTGACGATGAGGGTCACGGCGTAAAAAAAGGCAACAAAAAACACAAATGTTATTCAACTGACTTTTTATTTACTCATCTGTAGATTTTGTTAGAACAAGAATGTTTTCCTTTTGTGCCAAAGATTTGTTTTCGGTTTGCACAGACTCAACTTCGGACTCTTCGACGTGTACACCCAAGGTGGACAGATCAAAACCTTGTTGCTCCAGGTAAAATCTGAACTTCATTTGCTCCTCGTCTTGAGATTTGGCGTCCATTGGGTGCAAAAAGACCAAAATCAAGAACCCGGCAAAACAGCCCAAAGAACAAGCCAACCAGTATGGTGCGGCCAACCCCGAACTTGTGGAGTACCCACCAGCAGCAATAATCAGTTTAGGGAAAATCCAACCAGAGGCAAAAGCACCAACTTTACCAATGACACTGCAAATGAAATAAGCTGAAGCACGGCATTCTGGAGGAAAAGACAAAGTTGCAAGCAGAAGCGTTTGGTTACCTAAGCCTAAGTTACCTATGGTATTGAAAATTCCAAACATAACAGTAAACCCAGCAATGTGTTTACGCAGAGTTTCGAATGCACCAGCCATGGCGAACCCAATAATAGACTGAACAATCACACCAACACCACCAGTCAATCTTGGACCGTACGCAGCAGTGAAATAGGCACCGATGATGGCCCCAGGCATGTTGAAAGTCTCAAACAAACAGTTCCATCCCAAAGTCTGGATAACAGATGGAGAGCCACCTTCAACGTTTTTCAAAATAATACTGGAGAAAGATCCAAACCCGTAAGCGGAGATATCGTAGATAAACCAGCAAATGGAAACGACCAAAATACGGAACCAGTAGTATCTGTAGATCAACAAGTATGGAACTTTTTTAGTAAATCTGTTTTTCTTAAATGTGTCACTTTCTTTCATGAACAATCTCAAAACAAAGAAAGTAATTGGGAAGATAGCACCAATACCAACAGCAACTCTCCAAATGGTGTTGATATGATTTTTTCCACAGATAACAGCAACAATGTAGGTAATGAAACTACTCATGATGAATCCGAAAGCGATGGCAGTGTTTGTAAACCAACAAAACCATTTGGATCTTTGTGATTTTTGCATGTGTTGAGAAACATCAGCAGATAAAGAACTACCCAACGGATATTCGGCACCAATACCAACGCCTAAAAAAAATCTGTAAACAATAATAGCATTGAACAGCCCACCTTCTCTAGGAGGATTCAGCGATGTGTGGGCACCCCATGCCCCAGCACACAAAAGAATGCAAACAATCATAAGAGCATTAGAAATAAGCAAACCAGATTTACGACCCCAGTTATCGGCCCATATCCCACCAAGAATCATCCCCAAAATGGTACCGGCAAAGACGATTGAAGAAACATTCCCAATCACGGTACTGTTGGTGTATTCTTTCCCGTAAATGGTGGATAGCCCTAGAGTTAGAATCGAGGTAGTGTAGTTGGCATAACCATCGGAAAACAAGTTCCCAGCAGCAATAAACATGTTCCAGACAGCGGTCCTTTTTTCTTTTTTTGTCAACGTTTTAAATTCACTGTAATCCTCGAAATCTTCACCCTCGTCAGCCAACGAGCTGGAATCAGATTCTCCCGATCTTTCAGGTTCGGTTTTCTTAGCACCAGACACGACACCGATTTTAGGAGTCATGAAAGGCAAAACGGTAACGATCTCTTTTGAAGATCTGGTATACCAATTTGTGCACAGCTCTCTGAAAGAGAAGGGCAAGTCTCTTGTGTATGGATGGTTAATATATCTGTGATCAACGTCGGACATTATTAAAGGCCAGCTTTAATGTGATTTTGCTTTGTTGTTTGTATTGGTTTTCAGTGTTTTACAGGGTGTTAACCTTGATATATAAAAACCTTGAAAAGTTTAGTCGCCATAATATTCAGACCTGATCCTGCTTTATATATCTTTTTCTTGGCTAATTTTGAAATGGCGATAAGACCAAAAAATAATCTTTAAAACCTTGACAAAGTAAAGGCTTTTGCAGCCATACTCATCGCAAAATGATGAAATATTCTGATAAGATCTAGAGACATGGTGAAAGTCAATATTTTGGACTGGCTTTCTTTTGTGCGCCAGATTTTGGTGTTATAATCTGAAGCGTTTTGCTAGATAACACATTGATAAAGAAGTTGTGGAAAAAAGTGAAAAAGCTCATCAATATGACTACTGAGTAGATGTTATTTCAGCTATCATTAGTTGAAACAGTTGTTTACGCCTAGAAATTTTTCAAAATTTTCAAGATTTTCCAAGATCCGCCGGTCTTAGGATATGTAGATAATAGGGTCAAATGCAAAACTGTTTCTACTGCCTTTGTTTCGATTGATCCTTATTTTCTTATCATTCATGCATATCTTTGAGTCACACGCGTGCCAAGTTTTAGCATCTTCGATTCTTTTATTTTTGCAAAGCTAATCAATGATGACTAACTGATAAGTTATGTTTGACATGAAAAAAAACAATGCAATTGATTAAAAAAAAAAAAAAAACAAACGTGATTTTTTTGGCCAAGCGAAAGATTGAATAACTCGTCTGAGCCTCCATTGAAAAATTCGGAAAACCCGTGGAAAGAAATGGTTTTCGTGGAGTCTTAGCTGTTCAACCTTCGTTTAGAGTGAAGAAAGGTAGAACTCAAAAATATCTAAATGTGCTTATGTTTTCAGTACACTTTTTTCATGATTATCTTAGCGAAAAGAATAGAACATAAACTTACCACGTGCATGCTATTCTGACTTGTGCTCTTCAAATTTTGGGATAAATTTTTTGAGATTTTTCAAAAAACTGATTGATAAGCTAATTGGTAAGTGAGATAACGTTTGTTTCATATCACTACAATCAAGAATTTTGAAGAAGATCTCGACAAATTGATTTTCAAATAGGGGTATCAATGATCAAATCCAACAAACTTTAATCACACCATTTGTACTTTATAGACAACCAATTCTATGCATTAGTTTTTCATTGCGACACTTTGTAAGAAACAATGGGGAACTCTAGCTCTTTGCTAGTTTACTCAGCTCGCAAAATTGATTTTTTGGTCCCTTTGGTTTTTCAAATTCACTTAATGTCTATCATAGTGAGTGTTATTATTAGATAAATTATAAAATTAAAAAGCTAGAAAAAATACAAATGGTGGTCATTTGACTTTTCATTTACTCAGCTGTAGAGTTTGTCAAAACCTTTGTGTTTTCTTTGTTTTCAAACGATTTGTTTTCGGTTTGTAAAGATTCAATTTCTGCATCAGAACTGTGGTCACCCAAAGTGGACAAATCAAAACCTTTTTGTTCTAAGAAGAATCTAAATTTCATTTGTTCTTCATCTTGAGATTTGGCATCCATTGGGTGCAAGAAAATTAAAATCAAAAACCCAGCAAAACAACCCAAAGAACAAGCCAACCAGTATGGTGCGGCCAATCCGGCAGTGCTAGAATAACCACCAGCATGAGTGATAAGTCTTGGGAAAATCCAACCAGAGGCAAAGGCACCGACTTTCCCAATAACACTACAGATGAAGTAAGCGGATCCACGGCATTCTGGAGGAAACGACAATGTAGCTAACACTCCCATTTGGTTACCAAGAGCAAATTCACCCAAAGTGCTAAAAACACCAAACATAACGGTAAACCCTGCAATGTGCTTACGCAAAGTTTCAAATGCACCAGCCATGGCAAACCCAATAATCGATTGAACAATGACACCAACACCACCAGTCAATCTTGGACCGTAAGTGGCGGTGAAAAATCCACCTAACATACACCCTGGCAAGTAGAAAACGTTAAATAAACAATTCCATCCCAAAGTTTGGATAACAGATGGAGACCCACCTTCAACGTTTGCCAAAATGATACTGGAAAAAGATGAGAACCCGTAAGCGGAGACATCATAGATAAACCAGCAAATGGAAACAATCAAAATACGGAACCAGTAGTATCTGTAGATCAGCAAGTATGGAACTTTTTTGGTAAATCTGTTTTTCTTAAATGTGTCACTTTCTTTCATAAACAATCTCAAAACAAAGAAAATCATTGGGAAAATAGCACCAATACCAACAGTAACTCTCCAAATGGTGTTAATGTGGTTTTTCCCACAAATAACAGCAACAATGTAGGCAATAAAACTACTAACAACAAATCCCCAATCAATAGCACAATTGGTAAACCAACAAAACCATTTGGATCTTTGAGATTTTTGCATATGCTGAGAAACATCAGCAGACATAGCACTACCCAATGGGTATTCGGCACCAATACCGACCCCCAGGAAAAATCTGTAAGCAATAACAGCAGCAAACAACCCACCTTCTTTTGGAGGATTTAAAGTGGTGTGAGCACCCCATGCACCAGCACACAGGATGATGAAAACAACCAAAATGGCATTGGAAGCCAATAGACCGGATTTACGCCCCCAGTTATCAGCCCAAAGACCACCAAGAATCATCCCTAAAATGGTACCGGCAAAAACAATAGAAGAAACATTCCCAATTGCGGTACTGTTTGTGTACTCGTCACCGTAAACGGTGGACAACCCTAGAGAAATCACTGAGGTGTTTGAGTTGGCAAACCCATCGGAAAACAAATTCCCTGCAGCAATAAACATGTTCCAGCAAACAGTTCTTTTTTCTGCTTTGGAAAGGCTAACAAATTGATTTTCATCTTCAACACAATCAGAATCAGAAGATGAAGAGTTGAACTCTGATTCACCAGAGTTGTGCAATTCGGTTTTCCCCGAGTTCCCATTGATAACGGCTCCCTTACGAGGTTTCATCATTGGGAAATAACTGATAACTTCTTTGGAAGATCTAGTGTACCAGTTGGTACACAACTCTTTGGCAGAGAAGGGCAAGTCTCTTGTGTATGGATGGTTAATGTATCTTTGATCAACGTCAGACATGTTAAACTTTTTTGGAGCGCGAACGTATTAATATAGGTTTTCCTTGGCTGGTTTATTATTTTTCTCCTTATACTAGATATATCACCTAGAATTTGAAATAATTAATATAGAGCAAATATGATACGAGCTTGGGTTTTATATACTTTTTCAAACTTGAGAAACTTTATCAAATCAGACGGATAATAAATTACAAAAACATCTACTGTAACGTTGCCTTTTGAAGCGTTAATTTAATTGCGATTTGACATATGTTAATCAATATTAACGATGCTTTTACTGCATTGACATTAAAGTATAGAATCACTACTACGAGACGTGAACTGTAAACAGGTTTATGATTGGATCGATTTGATGATGTGCAGCCTGTTGCAATAAACGTATATTGTTTTGCAATTCTAGGCGCTTGAGAAAAGGAGCGATTCTAAATTCATTTGCGACAATAAGCATCATCTCTACACATTCTTGCCAAGGGCAATTCCTAAGTGTTGCCGCATTTCGAATACAATATTCCCAAAAAAAACAGCCACGCCCTCCCACATGCTCTTAACATCTTGAATA
The DNA here is from genome assembly GCA_000585475.3 of Hanseniaspora vineae. NCBI lineage: Eukaryota > Fungi > Ascomycota > Saccharomycetes > Saccharomycodales > Saccharomycodaceae > Hanseniaspora > Hanseniaspora vineae. The sequence goes on from JFAV03000023.1 coordinate 7,850, forward strand.
TTAATGATATCATGAAAATAAAATTTGCTTTCTTAACCTTTGCATCTCATCTCATCACTATGATCTTTGCTTCTTTCTCCAAAAATCACATACTAATCAAAGTAGTTTATATAGCATTAATTAATTTAAATTGCATGAACTAATTGATAAAAACGTGCTAACATGTGAAACTTAATCTTGATTTTTCGGTATGTGTTTGGAACATTGTTTGTAGATACGGTAGGGTTGGTGGGTTTTTGAGCCATCAAGACATTTGATTTTTTCTTGATAAAAGATCCAAGAATCTAAGAAAGCTTGGTAGATTTTTTTGTGACTTTTGGTTTTTTTTCTCCTGCTTTGTGACTAAACTTGCACAAAAAAAAGTACTTTTTTTTTTTTTTTTTCAATAAATATAATTATTTAGTCAGTTTTAACAATGAGTCTATTGTTATGTATTAGTGTGATTGGTATTTGAAAAAAAAAGAAAAAAAAAAAAACATTTGAAAAGCTCAGATATAAGCTCAGACAAAAAAGCAATTACCTTTTTCTTGCTTTATTGTAGTTATTATTTTTTTCTTTTTGACTTTCCAGAAAGTCAGGTACAGGAGACACAGCAGACACAAAGATTCCAGAAACACAAATGACGTTTAAGGAAGAAACAGCAAAGAAGAGCAAGAAAGAAAGCACAAAAACAGATAAGCATTTAAGTGCACGCAGTAAAAAAAACACACACACACACACACACACACACACAAACCAAGAAAAAATAATTTCTTGATTACAATGGTTCACATTTCATACTGTGAAAGGCCCAATATAGGCTATTTCATAAAGGCTATCTAAATGTATAATTGATTATCACCTTCCGTTGATGGCAAGTACACTATACTCAGGTATGAAAATAAAAATTATCATTTTAAGTAAGTTAATCGAATCATGTGATCTCAAGTGGGTAAGGCAACTTGATTTAATTAAAAAAAATGCTTATCGCGTGGCCATCCATAGTACAACGGCTTAGCTCATACATCACATGACATAGGCACAGACGGAAAATGATCCAGCTTTATTGCTTTAGGGCAAAAAGGAAGGAAAGAGATATCACGGTAAAAGTAAAGTCAAACTAGGGAAACGTCTGATAGAAGCTGTGATATCAAAGCAAGCCAGATGCTTTGTGTTTGATTGTTTATCTTATTTTACCTTTTATATCATATGTATACAACAGCAGCACTGTACATCTATACATTGTCTTACTTAGTAACGGGGTTTCATTATCGGCAAGCTAAAAATTCGCTTGATCATGGGGTCTTGAAAATTTGGAAAGCCATTGAGCCAATGTAGAAGTAGATGTAATAACCTTTTTCAAAAGTGACGTAGGACCCGAAACTTCTGCCCACAATGACGTGCCATAGTTTGCCGTATTTCCCGTCTTCAAACTGTTCCAAATTGTTTTTGATGGTTTGAGCTATGGTGCTTTCCAGTTTTTCAGTTTCGTAGACTTGTTGAGAAATCTCAATAATGTAGTCTATTAAAGCACTGTCTGTTTCTTCAGATATTTCATTGGTTTTAATGGTGACTTCCGCGCGAGGGTTGAGAGTGGAGGTTTTATTGCTGTCTTTTCCAAAAGAGGTAGAATTAGAAACAGTAGTTGTGGATGAAGCAGTTTTGTTTGCTGGAGAAGCTGTGGCCAGTTTGCCAAAGTTGAAATTTGATGTACCAAATTTAGAGCTCATTTGTATTTTATAGTGACAATGTGTTGTTTTCCACTCTGTCTCTAACTTTCCAGATATGATTTCAGTAGGGGGGTCAATTTAGATACCTGATTTTAACTAATTTCAAGATTTGCGTTGAATTTAAACAAAACACGCGAAAGATGGAAACACCAAAAAAAAAAAAACACATAAAAAAAAACATGTAATTACCCAGACAAAATTACTTTCACATGACCGCATATACTGTGATGGAACTCTATTTTTCTTGATTAAAGCCAAAGTCTTTATCACAAAATATTAAAAGCCTTCAAGAGTAAAATTTGTAAATAGGGTTCCATGAATACAATTCCATCAATTAGAATAATCAAACCAAACTGCCAAGACGCATAGATACTAATATGTCGGAAAGTGTGTTTGACATTTTTGGGAATAGTGGGAGTTCATTCATGTCAGATAATTTGCATGATAATGGTTTTACTAATGATAATACAGAATTTATAAATAATGATAAAGATACAGAGAAAGTAGAGGGCAAAAAAAGGAATGACGATGATGATGATGAAGAGGACGAGGACGAGGAAGAAGAAGAGGATAACAACCCTTTTGCAGGAACAAACCACATGTTTGCCAGCGGTATCACACAGCCAGAGCGGCTTTCAGAAGTGGTGAAAACAGGTGTGGCAGCCGATACAGAGGATCAAAAGGTTTTGGCAGCAGAGCCTGTAGTGTCTTCCTCATCGTTTTCAGACCCGCAAACAGGGTTGCTTACTCCCAACAACAGCAATCTTTTGTCCAGCAATCACGATTACAATCTCAACAGCAGCTACTACAACATCAACAGTGCATCAAACAATCACCTTTCAGAAGAACCCGATAAGAACTTGCCCGTGAGAATCGTAGAAGCAGGTCATTACAGAAACTCGCTGGGCAAACACGCCATTGGGTACACCATCAAAGTTGTTAACAGTGGGAACACAAATGTCATTAGAAGATACTCCGAGTTTCACAGTTTAAGAGACTGTCTTGCTAAATTGATGCCATGCATCATCATACCTCCTATTCCCAAAAAACACTCTTTTTTCAAATATTTTATTAACCCAATAAATGCAGAAAACGATTTAGAAATAATTGAAAAAAGGAAAAGATTGTTGCAAAATTTTTTGAATTCATGTTATCAAAATACGAAAATAAGGGAAAATATTGTTTTCATCAAGTTTTTAAACAGTGAATACACGTGGAACAAAATAGCGTCTGCTCCACCAATATCGATATTGCCTCAAAACAACCTCTTGGCTCCGCCTCTTCAACAAACAAAACCTTCACCATTGCATGCGTTGCTGCCTGTTCCCCAAAGTGTCATCCAAGACTCCATACCGAAAAAAGATTTTATAAACAAAAAATTTGTGCCTTTTTTGCAAAAATATATCGAGTTGGTAAATGATCTGCAAAAAATAACAAAAAGTATGAAAAAGGGTAAATACATGGGCATGAGTAAATGCTTGGCAGAATTTGGTGCCTATTACAACGCATTCAGTTTGGAAAGCGTGGTGACACCAAAAAACACGGGTACTTTTTTTGCGAAAAAAGAACATGTATCAAAAACACCACATCATACGATCAACAAGCATGTGGGATTTGCTGAAATGGATGCCGAAACCAATGAGCTGTGGGCGGACGAACTTAATGGGACTGAGTGGAGCAATAACATTTCCTCTAAAAACTCAAATGAAAGAAGCAGTTTGAATGCTCAGGAAAGTAAAAAGACTGAAAATGACACTAGCGCTCCGGTACCGCAACTTGAACCTTTTCGGGAAAACCAATCTCTTGCCCCAGCAAAAAACACTTCTTCAGAGAGCACAGTATTAGCCCTTGATTATACACAGTTTTACCCAGAAACTCTATATACACCTAGTCTCGGACCTGGCATTGAAAAAATTGGTCAAGCCTTTGATGTGGAGTACGTCTCAAACGAAGTTCTAGTGCACCACTTGACCATCTATGTGTTAGAACCGATGTGGGAAATGATTGAAACGATTAAAGATTTTGCTAGTGTAAACACATTCAGAAATTTGAAAATGTCTCAGTTTTTCATTATTGAAAAGACAATAGAAAGGCGAAACTCTTTGCTGAACGGATTGAAACAGGTGAACCATATGAAACAAGAAGCGCAGAACGATAATGACGATCAAAACGCTCAAAACATTAATTTATCAAGGGAGTTACCAACACCAAACGTTGATCAAGTTGAGCAAACGCTATTAAGGAACGCAAACAGTTCTAGAACATTAGCAGAAACGATTGAACATTTGAAAAGAAAAAAACTGAAACAAAGAAACATGTCGAACACCGACTTGCTCAGTCATCAGTCATCAAAAGCATCTTCATCTGAAAATGAAGATGTCAACTCTCTAACAGGACGCCCTAATGTTAACGGCAAAACAGTTTCGGGATCAGAAATTGAAAAAATTGAAAAAGAATTGGATAGACTGTATGACTGTTTTGAGTTGATTCGTAAAGACATTGACGAAGTAGATGAGTGTGTTAATAACGAGATCAACAGAATAATGAAGGATTTTGAAACTTTGTGGAAAACCAAAGTATTGACCCAGTTTGCTCGCGCAATGAAAGAATACTGTAAGGACTCTTTGGAAGCTTGGAAACTGGCAAAAACAAGCATGGAAAGTATTGAGTAGGTTTAAATTTTGAGTTTATTGTTTTGAAAAAGAAAAGCATAGGGGCCCATTGGAGTCAGCATTTAGGCGTTGCTTCATAGCAGTCTCATCAAGTACGTATACAGGAAACCTTACCACCGCTCTAATAGGTAGCATCGCGGGTAGTATTTCTTATTAATAAATGGATCTTTCTTTTTCAAAAAATCATAACTTCTTGTCAAAAGTAAGATCATCATACGTGTGCGTTACCCGCATAAATCTGAGTTTTTTGCGCTTTTCCGCTCATTCAGTCTCGCGACGCCAGCCGACACAAACAGTGCAAACCCTTAGGCAGTTTGCCACCTTGTTTGGATTTGCTGAAGCAAAAACCGTGCCCATTAACATATCTCAAGAGTTAACTTCTAAGGACCAGCAAAGTCAGTGTAACGACTTTACAAGATAGAAGACCATACAAAAAAAAAAAAGACAGACCCAAAAACTATACAAAAATGGATACAGTTTTGACTACTTTGCGTATGGAGGTGGAAGACCCAGAGTTGAGCGTTTTGTTCTATGAGTTTGAAGAGTACTACGAACAAAAATTATGGCATCAGCTTACTCAATCACTTGTTGCCTTTTTTCAAAATGCAACTGTGCCAGACACCATTAAGTTGAGTTTGTACACGCAGTTTGTCACAACCTTTATAGATAAAATCAATCAGTTGAGCTGTGTTGATTTTCTTTTATGTTCGATTGCAAACAGCGACTCATATACAGACTCCCTTGATTTGTTGAAAGAGCTGAAAGAGAAGTTTGAGGCAATTGACTCCAAAAAAGCAAATTTGAACGATGGTTTCAAAAGCCATAGCGACGGAATCCTATTGATCAATATGGAAATATCCAGAATCTACTTGAAACAGGGAAAGCTTTTGGAAGCTAGTGACGCTTTAGATGATTTCAAAGAAACGTTGGACAACGATCAACAAGATAACATTTCGTTGAGAGTCAAGAGCAGTTATTATTCGACTTTGATGGACTACTATGAAATTAAAAAAGATTTCAACTCATACTATTACAACGGGTTGCTCTTCTTGTCCGCATCGGGTTTGGCATCTTCCTCTGCTATCAACCCTGATGGAGTCAGCTCAAAATTTTTGAAGGGCTTACCATACAATATGAGTTTAGCTGCTTTGTTGGGGGACAAAATTTACAATTTTGGAGAATTGTTGCAGCATCCAATCATGCAATTATTGGGCCCAGATAATCAGTGGTTGCTAGAGTATCTGAATGCTTTAACGATGGGAGATTTTGCCAAGTTTGACTCTATCTCTAAAAAGTATGTTCCAACGATTGATCTTTTGAGCACAAACGAATCTTTCTTAAAGCAAAAAATCTGTTTGATGACTTTGGTGGAAATTGTTTTTAGTAAAAACGTTAGAACTTTGAGCTTTGCTGAAATTGCACAGGCCACAAACTTGGCCAAAGACAACGTCGAACATTTGGTTATGAAAAGTATTAGTTTGGGATTGTTGAAAGGTACGATTGACCAAGTTAACGAGCTAGTAATCATCACCTGGGTTCAACCAAGAGTCATGAATGATCAGCAAATCTTGAAAATGCAAAATAGATTAATCCAGTGGAACGAAAATGTGTCAACTCTAGGGGCCAAAATTGAAGAGCAAGGTAAAGTCATTTGGGTCTGATTTTTCCTTAGCAAAAATTTTATTTCAAAAGTGAAGCACGAGTAAAAGTATGTGTACATAATGGCATCGCTATAGATATGACTAATTGCCTTTCTATATAAATTAGGTGAAATTATAATGAAATTGAGAAACTCTGTCTTCAGCACCCATTCATCTGTTTTGACGATGCTCTTGAACAAACCTAACTCTCATCATAACGTTCATATAACCTTTATTGTTCCAGTAATTGGCGGCTCTTTGAGCTTCATCCTTGGTGTAGAAAGAAACATATGCAAGACCTCTGGATCTACCAGTATTTCTGTCTCTAACAAGTCTGCATCTTTCGTATTGAAAGTATTTCAAAACTTCTCTGGTCAAGTCATCTTCCGTGGTGTTCAAGTTCAAGTCAGCAAAAACCAATGTTCTTTCGTCTTCTTCCTTCTTTCTCATTTCTTCTTGGGTCAAAATTGCTTCACCACTGGCAGCTGCTTTAGCGTTGGCTGCCAGCAAAGCTCTCTTGCTTGGAGGAATGTATTTACCTGTAGAGGCAGGAACGGCACCAGCGCCAGTGGCGGCGGTAGCGGTTGCAGTCGTGGAGGATTTCTTTGGAAATGGACATTGCGCGGACAAATGGGCCCCACCACAGTTGGAACAAACAAAACTCTTGACTGTTTTCTTGTTTTTCTTGTTTTCGTACTGTTCTTGCATTTCTTTCCAGTTCACACCCAAAAAGAATGGCACGTCGTCACCCACAGTCAACAAATCTTTAGTGTCGGAAACTGCAACACCATATTTGGCCCATTTCTTTCTTTCTTCAATAGCTGGGTTTGTTTTTTCGATAATCTTAACTTCTTTTACCTTTTGTGTAACTTTATATTTAACGCCTTTTTCCAATTTGTAAGAAATGATGGTCTTGGTTCCATCATCGTTTTTGATGATTTCTTGTTTTTCAAAATCCACAGGGGCATCTGCAACGGCACTCATTTTTATGTATTTGGCCTTGGTGTTTGGTTCAAAGTTTTTGATTGATGTTGATGGGTGCTTTCTTCTGGGATCGTGTTCATAAACAATCCAGTGTAACATCCATTGACTTAGCTAAAGCACTAAATAAAAATTTTCAGCAAAAAATAGAGCTGGTTTTTTTGGGTTAGGCATGACCAAAAAAAAAAAACGTACAATCTGCAAGGGTCAGTCAGGTCGCAGGCGGACGTTCTCTCCCTGTGGCTAAATTGACTTTTCTAGGACCGGCAAAAACAGACACAGGAAAAAGAAAAGAAAAGCTTTTCGAAGCACGTGAGCTGTGGTTCTAAAGTTGTCAATTGCCTAAATATCGCAAAACTGCAGAATGAAGCACTAATGAATAAAAAAAATAAGTTGCTATAGATAAACCAACAAGCGGTTAAATATCAGAGATCATAAAAAGCGATCATAATCTACTGCTTAATAAATCAAAAGCGCTACTTTACATTGTATGAAAAAAAAAAAAAAAAAGCCCCCCAGGTCAAAACTCTGCTACTTTATAAAACTTTGCTGAATGTTTTAAATCTGCTGGCTTGTAATACTCATTATGCACAAAATTATCGTAATTTGAAGCAAAGCAGAGACAGACTCGCTTTTTACATTTGAAGTTGTAAAGTCGACTATTCCAGAATACTCATCAATCTATTTCATAGTGTGTTTGCTTGTGGAAGAAAAGTAGGGTGCTGCAAATAATTTACTTTCTCAAGAGCTGAGGCAACAGGGACCAGAAACAAGATTGACCTGCTTGACTCGCTTGATTTGCAAAAATAAATTCACATTTCCTAAAATTATTTCTTCCATGACCATCATATCGAAAACAAAAAAACCATCAACACGAACTTTACAATATGTTTGGCTTTTGAGTAGCTTTAACAAAACCGTTTCTATTACTCAGTTTCACAGGCATTTCTTGTGATGACCGCACGTCCATCAATGATCATCGAAACAAAATGAATAAATGGACTTAATATTTTCGATTTTGTAGCTGTTGACTTAAACAAGCTTCTGTAAAAACTCACTGCCCAATTTTTTCACCTCTTGCCCAATTAATTTCTGATTTAGCTCGTAGTCTAAATTCAAAAAATCAACATCGTACGACGGAATTCTTAATTTCAGTGTATCATGGCAGTACTGTAACCATTTATGTGCTAGTAAGTTATCATCTCTATAAATCTGCAAATCTTCCATTGATTTTTTTTTCCCATTCAGACTTTTGTGCTGGAAAGTTTTTCTGCTTTGTGCCCACATTTTCAGAACATGCTGAATGTCGTTACTTCTGTATTCTTTGTCCTTTCCGCCAACATACCCCGACTCCCCTAAGAGGTTGAGCAAGAACAAGTAGTAATCTGCTTTCAAAAAAGGATCAATCACGTTCCAACTTTCTTTGGACTCATTACAAAGACTCATCGCTAAAGTCTTTGGTGTGGAAAGCGTCTTAGCCGGCTGCGATATTCCTGGGGTATCAATCAAGTAAATGCCGTTTTTGTAGTTGCTAATTCTGATGACCTCGCTGACTTTAGTAGTAACTCCACTGTAGTCTCCCGTTTTGCAGACATTGGCTTTGCCTTTTTTGTTCAAGCTGTTTGTTATGTAATGGTGATTGCTGCGAGTTTCACTAGCATTGATTTTCTGTCCTGGTGTTTCATTGGTGTGTGACTCATTACTCTCGCCGCTACTCTTGCTTTTTGCTTTTGTGAGATTAGATGTGCTTGGAGATTTGGTTGCGTAAAGTGTTCTTAAACTGTTGATCAACGTAGACTTTCCAACGTTGGGTATTCCACATATCAATACTTTGAATCCAAGTGGTAAGTAGCTTTTTTGTTGTGCCTCTAGTAGATCGTATTTGTATTGCAAAAAAGGCAAAAGTTTTTTGGATACATGATTTAAATTACGACAATCTAGCACCATAAACGGTAACGGTGTTTTCGTTTTTTTATACTGTTTGCTTGTCGTAGTGTCAGTCTTTTGTTGTGTTAACGATGTCTTATCTGAGGAGCTGCGAGCCTCAATTGCTCCCGGGGAATGAAGCTCGTGCAGTTTTTGCAAAACCCTTTCATACTTTTCAGGGTCCTCCTTTAAGTAGTCTCCATTGGTGTAAATAACCAATCTTTTATGATGGCATTTGTAATGATCTAACAGAAACTCCAAAGCAGGATTACGTGAACTTAATGGGATTCTCAAGTCACGGAGCTCAATGACAAGCGGAGTTTTAGGTATGAGTTGGGACATTTTGTTCAGAGTTTTGAGCTGATGGCCTTTAAACTTGTTCAGCAAAATATTGTATGAAGGGAAGGTGTAGCGAGGAGTAAACATCCTTACTATAAAATATCAATGCGGGAATGAGCAAGTCGCAGAAGATAGAGCGCTCTAGGTGAATTCTGTTCGTGCTGGTTGAGAACTTGTCGTGTTAACAGGGCTGGAGGTTTCTGACCATGCAATCAAGACAGTTTTCTTGCACGCATCGCTTCTTTTGTGTGAAATGACATTTTCCAACACAGTTCGGTCGTCCGAAGATAAATTTTTTCTGTCAACTTCGGACCAGGTGTATATGGGACAGAATAACTGAAACATATCTTTATATTGTAATTCCTAACCGAAAATCCTCATCGAATTATATCAACAGATCATATAAATTTGAAAGCTTCGGTCGAAACAATCCACAATACTTGCACGACCAAGTGCAACTAACATTAAAAAAACTGAGTTTGCTTTCAACCTTTAAAACCTGATCTTTTTCCTTGTTTGCTCTTTTCAGGCATCAAATGCGGAAAAACGGGTTTACCAATGGTAGCTATGGCAAAGAGTACAGCACGTTGACAAAAGCTTAAATAAATAGTAAACCTCAAATAAGATTTTCAAAAAGGGGCATCTCATTTTCAAAAAATGCTTATTTTCTTGATAGGTTGTTTTATAAGGATGAAACTTGTTTCAAGGTCATAGTCTGTGAAAGTAACAGTGGTTTCTCAAGAATGATTGCTGGCGGCTGCATTGCTAATGACTTTAACTTGACAACTTCAAAGAACTTGGTGCCAGGAATGTTTAGAAGTTTAAGTAGAATTTGAAATAGCTTGGATGATAGTATACGGTCGATATGCCTTGAAAGTTGATATCTAAGCACAATAGTTTTATCAATTTTTTTTTGTGCTTCTGAAATCTCGTTAGCTGCTCTCTTTCCACAATTTAATCTTGCGAAGCGTTCAAAAGACCCGGTCCCGATTTAAGCTGCAATTCCATAAGAACGACTATCAGCGTCTTGTGAAACACCTTTTGTAGATTCAATTGTACCTTTGGCATGTAAGCAGATGTGTTTGACGCATATAGTAAGACCTGAATCTAAAAGTAATCATATCACGTGATAAGATGCCAAACAAAAATGATAGTTTGAACGGTGCAGGAGTATCTTTTGGGCTTACGACCCTGCTGTGAAATCTCAGAACCTCACTATGAGTATACTAAGTTAAACCTCTGAATGACAAGGAAACTTGAAAACTCATTCAAAAAGAACTTCAAACTTATGAACAAGAATCAAAAAATTCAATTTAGCCGCCTTTCTCAAAAGTTGAAACCCTCTGTGCGTTTTTTCTCTTCTTACTGTACAAAGAAGCAAAAAAACAAGCACAACAAAAAAATCGTAATGAAATAAATCGCCATAAAACCAACGTGACTGACGTAAATATTCTGCTCCGCATAATGAACGCACAATGTGTGCTTTTGTTGTGTCATAGAAGCGTGGATGAAAAAGAGAACAAAATTATAAATTAGATTAATTCAAATGCTGGTCAAAGCATTGCTTCAAATAGGTAAAAAAAAATAATAGTATTACTCCTTTTATGATGCAGTTGCAAACAAACAAAAAAGTTAAACCTTGTAACTTACGTGAAAGCATTAGTAAGCTTTGAGGCCCTTTATCTTTGCATAAACACATACAGCTCCAGCACTTTGACGCTGTACCAGCAAAGGATTTATCTCTGCACAATTTGCTTTGCCCAAACACTAAATTAAAAACATTTGAAGGCTCTCTGAAATGTTGGCAATGTTGATTCGTCTTCAGTAGCAACTTTGTACGTTGACAGGCAGCATAGTTCACTTGCCAAGTTGATTTTAGTGTCTTCAATAAATCAAGTTTTGCATCATGCAAATGTGCTAAATAACAATCGTGTCTTCTTCTTCGTTGTGGCGGATTTTTAAGCGGGGTTTTTTTTTCTCAAAAGTCCTACTCTGTCAACCTTCAATCATATTTTCAGAGCACTAAGTGCAAGTAAACGTTTCTTGTACCAAGCACCAAGCAAAGAAAAAGGATTTGCTCAAAGACAAAACTAAATCACAGCCAAGTTCCATACCGTTATTCGTGCTAATCTACAAAGAAACCAAAAAAAGCTAGTTTAGATTCATTTTCTTTTTAAAAAGCAGACACACGGGCTTAGCCAAACCCAGACCATTCGACGGAATAAAAGTCAATGCTTTTATTACAATCAGAAGCAATACTAGCTAAATTGTCCTCAAACGCATCATTTGCAAAAGGCACGACAATAGCTTTCTTCACAGTAGTGCTTAATCTGCCATCGCAAATCAACTCCAATAGGTTTATGTGACTTGTATTTAATTCGACTCTGTTCTTCTTTTCGCTCATGTTTTCATCATTATCAATAATAACTGACGGCAGCTTACAGTCCTTCACTATCAGGTGCGAATGATATCTCAAGGGGTCACCTGGGTAAAGCACGTATTTGCCCGCAAATCTGCTTCCTGGCAATAAGACTACTGAGTTGTCTCCATTATCTTTATCCAGTGCGGAATACTCGTTTTTTAAGATAGAGTACAAGCAATAGTTGGTATAATGTTTTCGCAAAAACTGGTTTTCTAGGTCTTTATAAAGTAAAGATGAGGGAAGAATCCTTGATTGCAAACTCACAATATGCTCAGACGTTGTGGGTGTGCTCACAAATAATGACTTTTCTGTAAAAATCAAGCTACTCTCTTTGGCACTTGTAAGCTGGCACGCTTCATCTGTTTGAGGATTCTCAAAAGACGGCGCTACACCATGCTTTAGTGCGTTTTCCAATGACTTTTGCTTCTTGGCTTGAATTTGATTGTGTAGTTGCTGTAAAAGATTTTTTTTTTGGATGCTGCAAACATCAGATAGTGCAGTGTGGTCAGAATTCTGGTCTTGCTCACTGAGTGTGAAAGCAAATTGGCAAACTTTGTGCTTCACAAGCCATAGTGCCTCTTCAGGCATAATTTCTAGAGGAACAGACAAAAAAGTGTTCTGTTGTTTCACGCTCGGCAAAGTACCGAGTAGTGTCCCGACTATTCCATATTTATGTCTCAACTCTTTGATATCTTCTGTGTCAAAAAGGAGCACCTTGTCCATAATCTCATACTGCTGACCTTCTTTGGACGTAACCTGCAAGTTTAGTGTAATCATTTTGTAACTTGCTTGTCTGATTATGGTTTGGCTGGTGACTTTTCTCGGGTTCCATTGTTGTTAAACTTGAGACTTGTATTTTCTCAAAACGTGTCCATGACTACGACATGCTCATCTCAAAGCGATGGAAAAAAAACGCAAATCTGAAATCAGACGGGCAAAAAAAAAGTTGAGCAAGCGCGGGAAAACTGTCAATCAGCACATATACACACACACACACTGAGAGAAACATCTTGTTTTGGAAAAAAAATACACATAAGCACCACCGAAAGAAAAAAGACACTGCAAAGCAAACAGTACATTCATGCTTAGGTTTAAAAGACTTGCTTCTTCAGCAGCTAGGCCATACAATCAGGCAAAAATATTGAGAAAGTACCCCGTTGGTGCGACTTACCACGGGTATGAGGTGAAAAGACTTTTTCCCGTGCCAGAACTGCAAATGGTGGGTGTGGACCTGCAGCATGCTCAAACAGGGTCGCAGCATCTTCACTTAGACAGAAATGATAGCAACAACGTTTTTAGTTTGATTTTTAAAACGAACCCACCAGACAAAACAGGTGTGCCACACATCTTGGAGCACACGACCTTGTGCGGGTCTGCCAAGTACCCAGTGAGGGATCCCTTTTTCAAAATGCTGAACAGATCTTTGTCCAACTTCATGAACGCCATGACTGCTCATGACTACACGTACTATCCCTTTGCAACCACGAATTTGAGAGACTATCACAACTTGATGGACATTTACATTGATTCTACTTTGCAACCTCTATTGAACTATAAGGATTTTTCTCAAGAAGGATGGAGACTAGAAAACGAGAAAGTGGATGACAAAGATTCTCTCCTGGTTTTCAAAGGTGTTGTTTATAACGAGATGAAAGGCCAAATGTCAAACTTGCAATATTACTTTTATTCGAAATTCAAAGAAGCTATTTATCCAAGCTTAGAAAACTCTGGAGGTGATCCTTTGCACATAACATCTTTGTATCACTCTGATCTTTTATCTTTTCATTCCAAAAACTATCACCCATCAAACATGAGAACTTTTTCATACGGGAACAATCCTTTGCAAGAGACTTTGCTGAAGTTGAACGAATCGTTGAAGCAATATGGGAAACGATACACCCGAAAAGACGCGATCAAAATGCCAATAGTTTTACCGGCGACGGGAGGTGGAAAAGCAGCTGTCAACATCACGGAATCAAGTCCTATTGACTCAATGCTACCTCCTGATAGGCAAATCAAGTCATCGCTAACATGGATTTTGAATAATCCAAATGAAGAAGTATACGAAACCTTTTTGTTGAAAGTTTTGAGCGTTTTATTGTTTGACGGGACGAATTCTCCATTTTACAAAAAATTGATTGAGTCCGGAGTGGCGTACGAGTTTTCCTGCAATACGGGGTTGGAGTCTATGACCAGCAAAAACTTTTTATCTGTAGGTTTGCAAGGCATCAGCTCAGATTTTTTGACTAATCAGTTTGAGCAAACTATTCTCAATATTTTGAATAACGACTGCATGAATGACATGTCTTTGTACTCTGAAACCAAAGTTCAAGCCTTGATCAACCAAATGGAACTATCTTTGAAAAATCAACAGTCTCAATTTGGGTTGACGATTTTGAACCATATTTTGCCACAATGGGTTAACCATGCTGATCCATTTGAATTAGTCAATTTTACCGAAAATATTGAGTTATTCAGGGAGGATTTTGCTCAGAAAGGCACCAAGCTTTTTACTGATCTAATTGAAAAATATATGATTGGGAAGCCTTACTTTCATTTTACCATGACAGGTGATGAGAACTTTCACGAGCAACTGAAATCCAAGGAGATGGCCGTCTTGGAAAAAAAATTGCAAGCACTAGATCCTGAAGACAAGAAAGTAATTTATGAAAGAAATTTGGAGAACAGCAAAGAATCTGCTGGAGCAAAAGAGGATTTGAGTGTCTTACCGAGTTTGCAAATCTCAGATATAGCCAAGAATGGCTTAAATTTTCCGGTGGATGTGGATAACAAAGTTTTTAGCAGAATTACAAACACTAATGGAATTTCCTATGTGAAATTCAAGAAATCATTACAGTCAACAATTCCGCTAGAACTTCTTCCGTACTTGTCATTATTCAGCGAGTGTCTAACATTTTTGGGTACCAAAACACAGGATTATGATGAAATTGAAGATGAGATCAAGCTTTACACGGGGGGTGTGAGCATTGGATGCCGGGCTCAAACATCTGTTGAAGATATCAATGTCACAGACTTGTTTTTGGAATTATCAGGGTGGTCATTGAACAGTAAAATGGACCACATCTTTGATATCTGGGTCAAACTGGTGAAAGATACAGATTTTTCTATGGCAAAAGTTGCAAAACTGAAAACATTGATCAAATCATTGTCGTCAAGTACCTCTTCTAGCTTTTCTGACAGCGGTCATTCGTATGCAAAATCATATGCTGCTGCATCTTTGTCCAAGACGTATAGTTTGAGTGAGCACCTTGGTGGAGTGAAAGAGTCTCAGTTCATTAACAAATTGAGTACCTTTTTGAATGACGAATCTAAGATTGAGACCGAGATCATTAACAAGTTGGCTTCTTTGCAAAATATTATACTGCACAGCTTGAAAGTTACTCAATCATCTGACTACTCTAAGTCATTTATCATAACTGACGAGCCAAAACAAGTAAGTGTTTTCGCTCATAAAGTGGAAGAAAAATTTTTGTCTGCTATGGACAGATCCCAAAATGAAATTAGCTTAGATCTCTCATCAAGAACTGCGAAGGATATCAATCTTTTGCCTAAACAAAATAAAACAGTGATCGATTTTCCATTTCAAGTTTATCACACTTCCAAAGTTTTGAAAGGTGTTTCCTACACTCACGAAGATGGTCCTAAGTTGCAATTATTATCAACGCTTTTGACTAACAAAATTCTGCACAACGCCATCAGAGAAAAGAACGGGGCCTACGGTGGTGGTGCCTCATTTAGTGCTGTTGATGGGATTTTTAACTTTTATTCTTACAGAGATCCTAACCCATTGAAATCCATGGAAATTTTCCACGACTTGTGTGATTCTGATAAGAGCAAAAGCTTCAATTTCAGTTGGACGCAGCAAGATTTGGATGAGGCAAAGTTGAGCATTTTTCAAAAATTGGATGCTCCTGTCTCTCCAAGAAACGAAGGCTTGTCGTTTTTCGAATACGGTTTAGACTACAAGACAAAAGAACAGAGAAGATCTGGATTGCTAAACTGTGATTTGAAAGACGTGTTTGAAGCTAATGAAAAGTACTTGCAAAATTCCTCCCACAACAGCGACTATGCGGTAGCAGTGGTTGGGGATGCCCACAAGACTGAACACAACTTCCAGGAGCAAGCCTACAACATCATCGATCCCTCAAATTAAGGCATAGCAAGTTTGAACATTGTGTGTGTCTGTGAGATCATTGTCCTGTATATAGTCAAATTTTTGCTTACTCGTGTTTGTATAAATGAATAAAACATCTTGTGTTGTTTCTCAATTGCCGCTAAGCTCTGTCGGCAACTACTTCACCATTTACAACATGTGACTGTCTAATATTAACCTAAAGTTCTATATGCTTTGCCATTCTTCATTATTCGAGTGTTGTTCCTGTCGTAAATGCGACGTGTGGTTGATTGAAAAGAAAAAAAAAAAGCTGAACAAAAAATGGGAAAAAAAAAAAAAAAAAAAAAAAAAAAAAAAAAAAGGGAAAAAAAAAAAAAAAAAAAAAAAAAAAAACAAAAACAAGATGAAACCACGATGCACCATGAGTGTTGTCCTTGTTTCTGTAAACAAGCAAGGTTTTCTTTCTCTACTTTTTCGTTTATGTGGTGGGTTTGTAGGTTAACTTTTGTTCGCTCCACCTGATCCAGTCTGTTTCAACTGGCACACTCTTTCATGGTGCTGTTACTTGGCAAGTGGTCACTGCTTTCATACAGCAAGAACAGCCTATAAAGATCAACTCTGGCGGAGAAAAACAAAACAGCAGAGAATAAGAAAAAATCAGCAACATAGGTATTTTTGCAAACTTTTTCAAAGTGATTTTCTTTTATTCTAACACAAATCAAGGTTTTGAAATACAAGCTCCATAGGGAAAATATACAAATTTGAAAAAAAACATAATGTTTGGACTGTTGAAACAGAGCATTGCAACTTTTTTGATCTGCCTTTGCGTGTTGATCTCGATCGGCCAAAGAACTTTGACGCAGGCGTTGCACTTTGAATTGGAATCGAAACCGGTTCCTGAGCCATACTGTGTGAGGGACTTTGTTGGAGAAGGGCAACTTGTTGTTGTTGAAGTCAACACTGATGGGAACGTTGGTGATGGCCAAGTTTTGAACATGTACATCAGAGATACCACTGGGAACGAATACAGAAGAAAGAAAGATTTTGCAGGAGAATTGAGAATTGCATTTACCGCCCCATCCGTTGCCGCATTTGATGTGTGTTTTGAAAACACTTTGCAAATTAGAGGGAAATCCTTGTACAGAAACGTTGAGCTAGATATCGAGGTTGGCTCGCAAGCAAGAGACTGGAACAAGATTCAGGCCAGTGAAAAATTGAAACCAGTTGAAGTTGAGCTAAGAAGAATTGAAGAATTGACCGACGAAATTGTGGATGAGTTGCACTATTTGAAAGCAAGAGAAGAAAGACTAAGAAACACCAACGAGAGTACCAACAAGAGAGTCAAACTCTTTTCCATTGCCATCATCTTTTTGTTGCTGGGATTGGGTGCATGGCAGGTCAACTACTTGAGACACTACTTCAAGTCGAAACACATCATCTAAGTGTATTTATAGAGCGCATTGTACAATTAGTTCTAATGATTTTCATTGTATTTTCATTGTAGCTGTCTTATAAGAATTTTAGAAGCCCTATTTTTCCCAACATAAACGCAAAATCCAAGTAGTTTATATAAAGTTTGTCTGCCTCACTTCTCTGCGGTGGCGATGAAACAACTTTCATCATTTGAATCAAGGGCAGTGTTGAACCAGCGGAGGTTTCCTCTTCTCCACTGCCACTCACATTGTTGATGATTGTCCTTAGTTGTTTAAGACCAATCACATGGTCTTTTAGCTTGACTTGGGGAAATTGCTGATCTCTTTGGCAACTTTCCACTAAAAGCGACCAATACTCGTCAATCACCGTAACGTTGTCCATGTAGATTAGCAAGCGATATGTTTCAATGAGAAGTCTATCAAAGTCTATGATGTTTGTACCTTCCACGCAAAGTTCTTTTTCTCCCTTGTACATGACAAATTTGTAGATGTTATGTGGTAACTGTAGCTTCTCAAAAAACGGTTGCAAATCGTGAATAGTCATATCATGCTCAATATTGAAGTCAACATAACAGGTTAGCACTTCTTCCTCAATATCTTTGGGTATATTTTTAGGATTCGTAAATTTGTCGATCTTGTTGTAGCTCAATTGTTGAGGCCTTGAAGACTTTTTCCTGGAAGACATTATGTGTTGGGGGTTTCCGCAGCTAGCTGGCACACTCGAAAAGATAGACAAAAAACCAGCGTAAAGCACACTTTCCCAGTACTGGCTTTTGATTGTGCCTGATTTTGTTCTCAAAACTTTAAGACCCACGCAACAAATACTTCGACTTCCTCCTCTGCAGGTCCAAATATTGCAACTCATCTATAATGCCTCCTTTACTCCGTGCCATCAAAGCCACGTGACATTAACTCTTTTTTAATTTAAGGTGAGCTTTTTTTTTTTTTTTCAAGCAAGATTCATTTCAATATTCGTGTGAACCGGCCAAAACAAATTGAAACTTGCTAAAAAATTTTCTTTTGTGTTCTCATACCCTTTCGATTTCAAGTTTTGGGAAAAATTTAACCAAGTATATATTCCTGTCCTAAGCAACACGCTTTGGTTAACTTACTAAGTTTTGATGATTTTTCATTAAAAAAAAAAACTGCTCACAAAGAAACCAAGAAAGTTGTTGAGCAATCAAGAGACCACCAAGCAAATAAAAGAAGAAAAATTGTGTGTATTTGACGTACTATGAGTGACAGTGAGGAATCAAAACTTGTAGCTTCTGCTAACCCTGTTAGTCATGATGTCAACACTGAAACTGAAGTGTCGACAAGCACAAGGGAACAAAATACCAGCGATACTTTTGGCGGAGAAACAACAGGGGCTGCAGAACCAACAGAAAATAACACTTCTGGCGAACACCCGCAACCAACTCAAACTCTTAGCCCGATGAACAACGAAAAAAATGCTTTACAGGATAGTAACAATGATCAAACTAGTACTGATTTTGGAGCTAACACAGCTAGTGTTACGAGCGAAGAGAACAAGCGTTCTGTGAATGAAGAAAAGGACGAAGACGAAAACGAAAACAAGGACGACGAAGATGAAGACGAAGATGAAGACGAGGAAGAAGATGAAGAAGAACATCGTCCAGTTAAAAAACAACGTCGCGAAAGAAACAGGTTTTTGGATATTGAAGCGGAGGTGAGTGACGATGACGAAGACGAAGACGAAGATGAAGACGAGTTGATCAAAGAAGGTTTCATCACGCCTTCAGGAGCTGGCGCGGAAGGTGAGGAAGACGAAGAAGGCGCGCGCAGTGACAGATTGCACAGAAAGTTGGATGCTGATAGGGACAGAGATCAAGAAGAAGATGCGCAACGGTTGGCCAAGGAGTTGAAAGAAAGATACGGGAGAACTGCGGCCTCTCAGGCATCTGTTGTTCATGACGGGTTCATTCCTCAAAGATTTATGTTGCCTAGTGTTGACAATGCTACTGTTTGGGGTGTGAGATGCAGACCCGGTAAAGAAAAAGAGTTGGTCAAAAAATTGTTCAAAAAAAAAATTACTTTAGACAAAGCTTCTGACTCCAAAAAATTGAAAATCTTGTCCATTTTCCAAAGGGACAATTACTCAGGGAGAATTTATATTGAGGCTCCAAAACAGACGGTGATCGAAAAATTCGTTAGAGGTGTTCCTGACATTTATTTTACACAAAAACTTCTAGTTCCAGTTCAGGAGTTGCCTAGTTTGTTGAAGGCTACTAAATCGAGCGATGTTGCTATTGAAGAAGGAAGCTATGTCAGGGTCAAAAGGGGTATGTACAAGGGGGACATTGCTATTGTTGATCAAATCAGTGACAACAAATTGGAAGTTTTGTTGAAGATTGTTCCTCGTTTGGACTACGGGAAAGACGATGAGTACGACGAAGAAGGTAACAGAATCAGAAGAAAAAGAAAAACATTTGCTGAAAGACCGCAACCGGCGTTGTTTAATCCGACTTTGGCTTACAGATTGGATTCTTCCAATATTCAAATGAAGGGCACCTCCCAGTATTCTTATAAGAACGAGGACTACATTGATGGGTATCTTTACAAAAGTTTTAAAATTCAATTTTTGGAAACCAATGATATCCAGCCTACCGTTGAAGAGTTGACGAGACTAGGAGGGAAGGATGGGCAAATCGAGTTGAGCAACATTTCTTTGAACATGAAAAAGGCTCAGGCTGCCAACGCTGTTTTTCAACCTGGCGATCGGGTTGAGATTTTGAGTGGTGAACAAAAGGGCAGCAAAGGTACTGTTCGTTCTTTGACCTCTCCAACCATTGTTTCAATCAAATTGCCTCAGTTTCCAAAACTTTTGGATTATCCGAGCTCCTCTTTGAGAAAAATTTTTGAAGCGGGTGATCACGTTTCCGTTGTCAGTGGGGAACATGCAGGAGATTCTGGTTTGGTGTTGAACATTTCGAATGGGCAAGTTACATTTGTTTCCAACCAAACAAGGCAGAATTTGACTATCACTGCCAACAACTTGAGTAAATCCATTGACTCTACTCCAACGTCGGACGACTTTGTTTTACATGATATGATTACATTGGGGTCTAAAGAAATCGCTTGTGTTATCCAAGCTGGTCATGACATTTTCAAAGTCATGGAAGCCGACGGTAAAATTACCAATGTTGGGAAAAAATCTATCTTGGGCAAAATCGATACCAGCAGAAGCAGAGTGACGACCATTGATTCCAACGGGAGAGAAATCAAGATTGGAGATGGGATTTTGGAGAAGTTTGGTGCGAGAAGAGAAGGGCGTGTTTTGTTTATTCAACAGCATCATATTTTTGTCTTTTCAAGAAACATTAGCGAGAATTCTGGTGTTTTTGTTGTGTCACCTATGACTGTGGAGGCCATATCTTCGAGAGGACAAGATGCCGGAATGCCACAGTTGCAGCAGCAGCAACAACCGCAATTGCCACAATCACAGCAACAGCCGGGCTCCATGAATTTGAGCAGAATGAACCCAGAAGTTTTCAATAAGATGGGACCACCTGGATCCAAAACAACTTCTTTACAAGAAAAGCAACAACTTAGATTTGGAAGAGATGTTGCCCAGGGCAAAACTGTCAAAGTTAGAACACCTGGTTACAAAGGTCAATTAGGGATCATCAAAGATGTCACTGGAGACAATGCTACTGTAGAATTACATTCGTCCAAAAAGTCCATCATCATTGATAAAAGAAAATGTATTTATTTCAATAATGAAGGTGGGAAAGGTATTTCATATGATGAATTGGTTAGCAGAAAAGGTTTTGTTCCACATAGCAACAGTCGTAATAACTACACAAATAACGACAGCAACGGTTTCGATAGAAGAAGCTATGTTTCTTCTGGCTCAAGGTTACCAACTGCTCCAATTGCCATGCAACAACAACAACAACATCAACAAGCACTAGGAAGCGCCACCCCGGGATGGGGTGCATTTTCCGGGGGCAAAACTCCTTCTGTTGCCAATGCTGGAATGGCAACTTCCTACGGTGGAGCTTCCACTTGGGGAAGCAGTGGTGTGTCTGGAGGAGCATCCACATGGGGTGGTAACGGTGGTAATGCCACTGCGTACGGTAATACATCTACTTGGGGAGGTGGAGGTGGTGGGAACAACACTGCTTATGGAAACAATACTAGTTACGGTGGATCATCGACCTGGGGTGGTGGGAATAACACAACGTATGGTGGTGCATCAACATGGGCTGCCGGGAATGGCACTGAATACAATACCAATCCTACTGCAGGAAACAACGGCGGTGGTGCATCTACATGGGGAGGTGCATCTACATGGGGAAATACAACTCAAACCCATAATAATGGGAACACTTCCACATGGGGTCAACCAGATCAGTATCAACAAAACCAAAACCAAGGACACAGATCTACTTGGGGACAATGATTTTATTTTATTTTTTTTTTTGAAATTTGACTTTTCGTCACGGTATTAGTTTGTTATGTGTGTACATTTCTATATGTAAAGTTGTTTTTTTTTTTTCATTTGAGATACTTTAATTGGGGTGGTATTTTTTTTTTGTAGATTAATACTAGTTTAAACTTTTGGGTTATGGTATTTTGTCAAATAGCTCATTGCGGATGTGACCTTATTTTTGTTGGTTTATTATATTGTTAATGTACACATTTTTACATACACGTATTTACAGGAGGGCTGTAGTTAATTTGAATTGTCTCACCAGATTATATACTATCTTTCCCAAAACTCTAATATCTTAAAAACTTCAAAGGTTGCTTTGGTTTGGCCTTTCTTTTATTATGTTCTTCAAATAAAACATGTCTTTTCGCTATAGGATCGTATTTGATTTGTGTTACCAGCGGTTTTGTCTTTTTCACAACCATTGTTCTTGAGTATCCTGTCAATGCGGTGGATACCAGCTTGATTATACTGAATCTGTTCTTATTCGGTTTAGCCATTTAGTATTTTTGTGTTTGTGATATGGGTGCTTTGTACAGTGAAACGATGCAAAAAATGAAATATAATAAAACAAGCACAATGTAACTCGTGTAGCTTTTTATCAGGTGGTTATTTTCTTTCTTCTAGGTAGTGATTTGTTTCCACTAGTCTTTGTTCTGTCTTGTAGAAAGGTTGATCCATCGCTTCGCTCTAATGTGAAAAAACCTCCTGAAAACTTTTGGCAAAGCGTAGTTTGTAGTAGATACAGACTTTTTTTCAATAAAAAATCAAAGTGATTCCTACATGGCAAGTGTGCTGTGCGGGCAAGTTTTGTTTTTGGTTACTTTGTGAGAACTACATAGCTGTTTTCCCCGAAAACCTGTGTGAACTCTTTTTTTTTTTATTTTTTTTTTTTTCTCGCACAATCGTATACCGAGAGCAATATACCGAGCCCAGATAAAACTACCCGACACACAAACAATTGAATTCCATTCACTACCATTTTTTAGCCATTATTTCCGACAGAAAGAAAAAAAAAAAAGAGGGCATGTGATTAGCGCTTAACCCCGAGACAATTTCTTTCAGCCAAGGTGAACAGGAAAAAACAAGACAAAAAAATAAAACGAGGCTTAGCTCTGAAAACTATGTAGAGGAAGACAGCAACTATAACATCCATCTATTAATTAATTAAATTTTGCTGTTTTTTTGTTTTGCTGTTTTTTGTCCTATTGTTTTGTTCTATTGTTTGTTTTCTTACTTTTCTTAGCATTTTCTTTTTCATTACTAAATCTCAAATCTATTGTTATTTCTATAAGTTTATTTTGTATTGTGTTTGCAGAATACTGCAGTACAACCAGATAGACTTCTTCGTGAGATTAATAGATAGGTACATAAATGAATAAATAAGCAAATGAAATAGATTGAAAAAAAAAAAGAATTGGATATTTTCCATTTCTTACATCTTATTATGCATAAAAAGATGTATATTTTTTATACAAAGTTTTGCGGAAAACTACTTTCTGTCTCCCCAAAGCCTCGTTTTTATTATTATTGTTATTATTATTATTATTATCATTATTATTAAAATATAATGTGGCAATCCTTCTTAATTATCATAGTACATCACCGTTAAGGGTTTGTTTTTTTTATGTGTCTTTTGTTTCATAACGGGGGCCTTATGATATGTTTGTTACCATGATAGTTAACTTTCACTTTGAAAAGCTTTTTTTCAAAAAAGAGAAAAAACAAAAAACAAAAAACAAAAAAAAAAAAGGGCCAAAGATGAAGGAACAAGACTACTTGAACCAATAAGATAGAAAGAAGGAAACGATAGACAAGCTTGAAACTTGCATGTAGATATAAATTGTATCTTTTAAATTATTTTAAATTATTTTATTTTATTTTTTTTGTGGGATTATGCCTAATGCCCAAATTTTTTAAGCCATGTATTTGATCAGTTAATAAGTTTTCACAGCATCTTTCAAGGAAAATTTAATCTCTGTGTGTGAAAACACCCCTTGCATATTAATTAAATATAAAGCCATGATTGTTTTGTCTATATTGTTCTTTTTTTAATATAACTTTTATGGGGACCCGCTGCAACTTCCCAGTACTATGTACTGAATACTTTATGAAAAAGAAGGCGTAAAATTTTAAAACAAATAAGAACAAAAAGCCATCCAATCTCCCACAAAAGGCTAAGCAAAGCTCAACTCGATACAAAGAGTTACTACTGGAAAGAAAAAAAAAAAAAAAAAAAAAAAGACGTTAAATTGATAATTAAAACCAAGATATAGGTTAATTCTACTCTATCCTTTTGATCTACCTCCTGCATATACCTGTTAACTTTATTGCATTTGCGTTTTTTAGAGTAACTTGTTCAAACAATTTAAACAATATTCAACAAAGGCAAATCAGTAAAAAAATCATAAAGTGAAAAAGTAAAAGGCCAAATATATAAACAGAGAAATAAAGCTTACAGTTAGCTTTACTTAGTTTGATTAAAAAAGAGAAGGCGAGAGAGGAAAAAAAAAAAAAAAAAAAAAAACCGAAAATAAAAATGGGGGTCGATAGTATCAAAGACACTTTGAAAATACCAGTGTCTGTAACGGATGCAAACTCAGAGTCTGGAATCGAAAGTGTTTCCAGTAACAACTCTTTTATCAGTACAGAAGATGCCAGAAACGAAACAAGATCATTGATCAATGACCACGGACATCAATCTCGTCACACTGACAGTTTTAATGGGAACCAATTTAAGCTGACTGTTGATCAGTTAAGTGAATTACATGATCCAAAATCATTGCACGCATTTAACAATGTTTTTGACAATGACTACAACAATTTATTTGAATATTTGAAAACAGATGCAAAAAATGGTATTTCTGTTGTAAAAAATGAAAATAGTGACGATGATGATGATGATGATGATGATGATGATGAAGGTAATAACACAAACAGCAACCTTTCTGAATTGGAAAAACAAAGACAAAAAGTATATGGGATCAACAAATTGCCAGAAAAACAATCGAAAACTCTATGGCAGTTGCTTTGGGAAGGGTTACAAGATAGAACAATGATTATTTTGTCAGCTGCAGCCATTGTTTCTTTAGCGTTAGGGCTTTACGAAACATTTGGACAACCTCCAGAATATGACAACGAGGGGAAAGTCATTCCAAAAGTTGACTGGGTCGAAGGGGTGGCTATTTTAATTGCTATTCTTGTTGTTATCTCAGTTGGTGCTGCAAATGATTACCAAAAAGAACAACAATTCAAAAAATTAAATTCGAAAAAACAAGATAGATCCATAACAGTTATCAGAAACAATGGAGAAACTCATGTGGTGTCCATTTATGAAGTTATGGTTGGTGATATAATCAGTTTGCAAACGGGGGAAGTTGTACCAGCAGATTGCATTTTGGTTTCTGGGGAATGCGAGTGTGACGAAAGTGCCTTGACCGGAGAATCAGATACCATTGAAAAGTACCCTCTGAAAAAATGTCTTGACCATTTCAACAACGACATCAACGATCAGTCTCTAGATATAACAAACATGGGAACCGAGAAAATTTTGGATCCAATGTTGATCTCAGGGTCAAAATTGTTAAGTGGATTGGGAACAGCTGTGGTCACTGCAGTCGGTGTCAACTCAGTGCACGGGAAAACAATGCAGGCTTTGAAAGTTGATTCAGAAGTCACCCCTTTACAAAAAAGATTGGGGAAATTGGCAGACAACATTTCCTTGTTTGGGTGTTTAGCTTCTCTGGTTTTGTTCATTGTATTGTTTATTAGATTTTGCATCAATATCTCTCCACACCACATCTACCACAATTTGCCAAGCTCAGAAAAGGGCTCGAAATTTATGAACATTTTTATTGTTTCCATTGCTTTGATTGCCGTTGCCATTCCAGAAGGTTTACCTTTGGCAGTCACTTTGGCGTTGGCTTTTTCCACAACTAGAATGTCCAAAGACGGAAACTTGGTCAGAGTCTTGAGCTCTTGTGAAACAATGGGATCGGCAACGTGTATTTGCTCAGATAAAACAGGGACTTTGACGGAGAATAGAATGACGGTGGTTAAAGGTTTCATTAATGGCAAAGAGTTTGACGACAATCACGACAACGCCGTAGACTATAGCGATGATGAGGATGATGAACAAGAAAGAGCAACAACTGCTGTGAATTCCCAACGGAAAAAAAAAATTCAAACTTCTATATCAATCAAGAAAACATGGTCAAAAGATTTGACCAACGATTTGCTAGCCAATATTGTTTTGAACTCTACGGCTTTTGAAAACAAAGACAAAGATAACGAGAATTCGTCCACCGGGAACCAATCAGAAAACCCATTCGAGCACCACTTGAAACACAAGAAAAAACACAAAACAAGAACCTCATCCGAGGTTGTTGAAAACATGGTCAACTTGAATCCAGAACCCTACTTAGGCTCCAAAACTGAAACAGCATTGCTAAAATTTGCTGACAAAACCTTGGACAAAAAATTGTTGCAAACGTACAGATCCACTCCAGAAGAAACAGAGTTAGACGTCCAGGAAGTGGTGGAAACTATTCCTTTTGAAAGTTCCAGAAAATGGTCTGGTATTGTTGTCAAACTGAAATCACAAAGGGATATCTACAGACTATATGTCAAAGGTGCCTCTGAAATAGTGTTGAGCAAATGTGGGTTTGTGGTTGTAAACGAAGACATTAGCCATATAGACGACTCGCAATACAAAAATATGAGCGAAAAAATTTTGTATTTGGCCAATCAGGCTTTAAGAACCATTTCTTTGGCCCATAAAGATTACGACCTCTCTGAGATATCTGACTGCTCATCGTGGCCACCAAAATTTTTACAATCCCCTGAAAACCCCTCAAAGTGCGACCCAGATTTGCTATTAGATCCAAACTTTGATAGAACCAATTCAGACAATTCAGGAATGGTGTTGGACGCTATAGTAGGGGTACAAGATCCGCTGAGAGAAGGTGTGAAGAACTCTGTTGAACAATGTAGAAGAGCCGGTGTCACTGTCAGAATGGTCACTGGTGACAACTTGAACACTGCAAGGGCAATTGCTTTGAATGCAAGCATCTTGACTGAAGAGCAGTATAACGACGAAAACTGTGCTATGGAAGGACCTGTTTTCAGAAAATTGTCTCAAGAACAGAAAATTGAAATCATTCCTAAACTTAGAGTTTTGGCAAGATCATCGCCAGAAGACAAAAGAGTTTTGGTTGACAATCTTCGTAAAATGAACGAAATTGTCGCTGTTACAGGTGATGGTACCAACGATGCTCCTGCTCTTAAATTGGCAGACGTGGGGTTTTCTATGGGTATTGCCGGGACAGAGGTTGCTAGAGAAGCTTCAGACATCATCTTAATGACTGATAACTTTTCAGCTATTGTGAGTGCTATCAAGTGGGGTAGATGTGTTGCGATTTCCATCAAAAAGTTTGTTCAGTTTCAGTTAACTGTCAACTTTACTGCTGTTATTTTGACATTTGTTTCTGCAGTGGCCTCGAAGTCCGAAACGTCGGTTTTGACAGCTGTGCAATTGTTATGGGTCAATTTAATTATGGATACGTTAGCTGCATTGGCATTGGCCACCGACAAACCTGATGATGCAATTTTGGACAGACATCCAAAGGGAAGAAATGCTCCATTGATCTCGCCTGCCATGTGGAAAATGATTTTGATCCAATCCGGTGTTCAAATCATCATCACTTTTGTGTTGCACTTTAGAGGGGAGGACTTTTTTTTCAATGGCCAGGCAACCGCTCACCAGCAACAACAAATCAGCTCATTGACCTTTAACGCCTTTGTTTGGTTGCAATTTTTCAACTTGATTGTCACCAGAAAATTTGACGAAGCGGACGGTATCGAAACAGTGAAAGGAAGATTTACTTTAAGCAACTTAAACTTTTTTTCTCATTTTTTCAGCAACTACTACTTCATCGCCATTTTGCTGATTATCGGAGGCTTCCAAGTTTTGATTATGTATGTTGGTGGTGCCGCCTTCTCTATTGCAAGACAAACCCCAGGAATGTGGGCCACGGCTATTCTTTGTGGTTTAGGCTCTTTGCTGGTTGGTGTTATTGTGAGATTGATTCCAGACCGTTGGGTGACAAAATATTTCCCAACAAGGTTAGCCCATAAATTGGAATATTACTTGTTTTTAGGGTTTTTGCAAAAAAACAAAGAGCCAGGGTTTGATTTGGAAAATTCTTCGGGAAGCGATGGTCAACCTGAAAAGTAAATAAAGAGCATGTTTACTGATCCTAATATATGTAGTATATGATTAAATACTCACTTTAGTATGCCACTTAATAGTCAACGTTCATACAAAACGTTTTTTTTCTTGCAATTTTATTGCTTTTGGGTAGTCGATCTTCACTCCTGCGCATTAGACCTCACCAAATAGTCGTTCATTTCTTTTTTCAAAACTTGAGAAAATTCCATGTAAACTGGATGAAATGAATCAAACCCTTTGAACAGTTGCTTTAGTTCAATCAAGTGGCGAACCTCTTTGAGGAACTCAGCCGATCCGTCGTCGTACAGAGGGGGCAAGGATCTCAGGGCACATGTCAGTTGTTCCTGGTACAAAAAAAGACTGTTTTTAAAATCCTGTGCACTAACTTGATGTTGATCTTCTTTATTGATTGCTTCGTTTACCTTGGTGAAACAGTTCAAAACGTCTAGTAGTCTTGTTTTGATCGTTTTCAAATTTTTCAAGTCTCCAAGAAAGCTTTTTTGCTTTTCTTTTGCAAGATCCCCACTATTTTGAGCAATTTTAGCTTCAACTTTTTGTACTTCATTCCCCAGTGATGATATGGAGTTGTTCAGTGTATCCAAATAGAATTCAATTTTGGTTTTCTTTGATCCTGACACTAATATATCGTTTATGGGATCTTCTAGGGTAAACACGTTTTTTTCATACTCTTTTGTGAAATTTGTTGTGTAAAAGTCAAATTTTTTTATCAATGCATTCGTGATTGGCTGTAAACTTCTCAAGGTCTGAATTGTGTTGGGAGACTGCGGATTTTGACTCTCTTGTTCTGATCTAGATACGCTAGTGGAGCTGAGCAACATGTTCAGGTATGTCTGAGGCTCAAAATCCGCATCAAAAAACATCTCAATCATGTCATCGTCATTAGCATTGTGATTATCAGTCATTGTTGTTTGCGTTCTTTTCGTGATTAGTTTGGGCCAAGTACCGGTTGTTGAAATATTTCCAGCATGGAACTTCCATAAGTAATCATTTGATGAGTTAACCTACTTGTAAACCTATATTAAGATCTCAACTTTACACAGGCTTCCATATATTGGTATTGGGCGGGTAACGAGTATGATCGTGATTATCCAAAAACTATCACGCTGCTTCCAAACAAAATAGCTATTTTTTCAAAATTATGAAACCGTGATGTTTCAGAAAACTATAAAGAATACTCTAAAAACAAATCGTCACTTCCAGCTATGTAAACTTTTTTAGTTTGAGAGTCCAATTTGTAATCACTGATCGGCTTTGAGTCACATACGAGATAGCTGGCATCAGAAACACTATTTTTCAAATCTATAATGACGTTTGCGTCAAACTGCGAGCTAACAAATAACTGATTCTTACCAGCAGCCAATTTGGTTATTTCAGACCCTTTTTGAAAAGTATACCTTTGCACAAGTCTGCAACTGACGCTTAGATACTTCGAAATGTCCGTGGTGTTTGTGCATTTTGCATTCTTTTGCGCAGAAATAGTCCAGTGACAAATGGTCCCATCAGTGTACCCGGTGATCAAGGTTTTAGATTCTTCGTCTAAACACATCGAAGTACAAGCAATAGATTTATCAAAGGGATTATCGATTTCCATGATTTGTGTCTTTGTAAAAATATCAAAACACGCAATATGGCCCGACTCGTATGCAGCAAAGACAACGTAACCTTTCGTGTTGAATTCTAATGAAGAAGTGCTTGTTTGTAAAGATTCATAGGTATTATCGTTTCCATCACCTGAAAACAAATTGAGCAGGGGTGACACCGCAATGGCAACGACTGGATTATACAAATGCCCGCTTTTTTTTGTAAACGTATGAACGCATAGTCCCGAACCACATTCCCATAACTTGATGGTACCATCATCAGCACATGACAAAAAGTTTCTCCCATTTGCAATAAGGGCCAGATCTCTAACAGGTTCCAAATGTCCACAAAAACTTCTTGGATTGGAATAATCGTGTTCCAACGAAAACAATTGAATACTTCTGTCAATTGAAGACGTAAGCATGACTTTATCGCTTGGGAATATACAGATTTTAGTTATCAAACCTGCGTGCGCTTTTAGACTCTTTATGACGCTGTACTTGTGGCCAGATGCATTCTGCCTTACTAAAATTTTCACAAAACCATTAAAGTCACCAAGAACGACTTTTTCCCCAGCAGAGGATACATTCACAGCTGTGTATCTGTTGGAGCCTGCATTTTGCAATTCAAGGTTATCAGGATCATCGCTCTCAGCAGCAACAATTTCCACCGGTTCAGAACTTTTGAAAGTTGCATTAATATTTTTTTCACCATTTTGGTATGTGTAGTAACAGCCTTGATTTTCATTAACCTTTTTTAAAGAAGCGTTTTTAAATTGCAGACTTTTGTACTGCAGTTCCGTATCAACGGGAGAATCTGGCTTGCATATTTTTATTTTGTCTTCAAAAAGAATAGAATCAGCATCACTTTGCACGTTCACATAAATAATGTGCTGAACATCCTGATTTGCGTTCTGCTGTTCATTTTCTGCTTCAGCAATAGTCTCTTGGAAGTCGGGTTGTATTTCAACATAAGGTACTTCCACATTTTTGGAATCTTCTTGCGTCATGTTTACTAAGAAAAAACTCTGCAAAGATGATGATGATGATGATGCAAAATTTTAAAATTTTCGAGTCCAGATGCTTTTATTTGCTTTGGTTTTTTTTCTAAACAAGCGTTTTTCATTGAATCCTCACTATCATTCAATCATTTTTCGAGTGGCAACGATGATTGCTCTTACAAGATCAGATATGAGCTTGTTGGGCGGGATGAGCCTTAAGGGAAACAAAACAAAAAAAAAAAAAAAAAAAAAACGAACACCACCCTGCACAATAAACCAAAAAAAATAAAAAAATAAAAATTCAAAAACATTTCTCTCGGGGGCGAGTCGAACGCCCGATCTCAAGATTACTTTATATCTCACACTGCCAAACAATGCAGATCATATTACAGTCTTGCGCCTTAAACCAACTTGGCTACCGAGAGTAACTATTTTCATGAAAATTAAATTTTACACATCACTATATTAGCAATAGTGTCATGTGATGTTTATAGGTTTATGTATGAACAGCAATGATTATAGAAGTTAATGCGTGCGCTTATAAAAAGCAAGGCGCAATACCTCATATACAAACCCTGGTGTAAACTGCATGCCACTCATCGAGACTTGGACCGTATAGCTTTCCTGTAGGCTTACTTCTCATTTTATTTCTATTCATCATCGGAATTTAGGTTCACCGGCCTAAATTCTGCAAAGGCTTCTCGCCTCTTTTTCTTCTTTTTCGCACAACGCGTAATCTTTCTCTTTTGCATGGCCACAATCAAAACAAGAAAAACGCGTCAGTGAATGTCTTTCATTTAGGTAAAGAAAAAAAAAAAAAAAAGACGAGAAACTGAGAACCAACAGGTTATAACCCAGTTTACAAAAGAGTAGCAAAGTATTACACTCTGGTGGCAAAAAGCTGTTCGTATTTTGATTACAAGTTATCAAAAAAAAGAAACAAAAAAACACATACAGCACCACAAATACTGACCAAGCGAAATGTCTGAAATATCCAACAAGGGTTTGTACCAAATTTTTACAGACAACGATAAATTTAACAACCCCGTCAACTTCAACTTCCAGATCTTCAGCATCAAGAAAACCGGGGATCCCTCCAAGCCCAGTATATTGATAATGATTCATGATGGAACCTACCACACAAAAGCTTTGTTGAGAGAAAAATCTTTGGCAAACTTTTCTCAAAAAAATTTGCAGGTGGGTGATATCATTCGTGTTATTGAGGGAGAAGCAGCATTGTTGACAGCAAAAAAGAAGTGTGTTTTGTTGATTGATGACTACAGCATTGTTTCTACTAATGGGCCTGCTATTAATATGGAAAAATCGCAAATGTTAGAAGGTTACTTGTACCAAAATCCTCATTTGAGTAATGTTCCTCAACTAAGAGAGTTGGCAGGCTCTGCTGCTCCTTCTTTGGCACCTCAACCACCACAGCAACAACAGCAGCAACAGCAACAACAGCAACAACAACAACAACCAATAATGAAGACTTCTACCCCTAAATCTTCTTATAACCAAGTGAAACCATCCTCTATGGAACAAAAACCTATTTTTGCTATCGAACAAATTTCCCCATATCAAAATATGTGGACAATCAAAGCAAGAGTTTCCTTCAAATCTGATATGAAAAAGTGGTCTAACCAAAAGGGCGAAGGTAAATTGTTCAACGTAAACTTTTTGGATGAAACTGGTGAAATCAGAGCCACTTCTTTCAACGACAATGCAGAAAAGTATTATGAAATGTTGCAAGAAGGGAAAATCTACTATGTGTCCAAGGCCAGAGTGCAGCCATCAAAACCTGCCTTTTCAAACCTAAAGCATCCGTACGAATTACAATTGGATAGAGATTCCATTGTTGAATTGTGTACTGACAACACAGACAATGTTCCAAATGTCAAATTTGATATTGTAAAATTGAACGACCTAGATAATGTTGACAAAACCAGTACCATCGATGTGATGGGGATCATTCAAACGGTTGAACCAGCTTTCAAATTGCAAACCAAGTCTGGCAAAACGTATGACAGAAGAGATGTTGTCATTGGTGACGACACAGGTGTTTCAATCAGTTTGGGTTTATGGAACAAGCCGGCTTTGGAATTTAGTTTGCCAGAAGGTTCGGTTCTTGTTGCAAAAGGCTGCAAAGTCACAGACTTTAACGGGAAATCTTTATCCATGATTCCTGGCGGTCATCTTGTTTCTAATCCTGAAATCCCGGAAGCTTATGAACTAAAAGGGTGGTATGACAATTACGGGAAAGACACAAAGTTTTTGAATTTGAAAAGAGAGTCTGGGCTTGGAGCCGGAGGCAGCAATTATTTTGGCGATATTTCTGAGAGAAAAACCATTCAACAAGCAAAAGACGAGAACTTGGGCAGGTCTGAAAGGGGCGATTTTTTCAACATTAAAGGGAATATCACGTTTGTCAGAGCTGAAAATTTTGCGTATCCAGCATGCTCTTCTCCTGACTGTCAAAAGAAAGTTATCGAGCAGCCAGATGGAACTTGGAGATGTGAGAAATGTCAAATCAATCACCCAAAACCAAATTATAGATACACCCTAAGTATCTCCGTTTTTGATGAAACAGATCAAATTTGGTTGACATTGTTTGACGACCAGGCCAATCAATTGCTAGGTATTTCTGCCAACGAATTGAACGAAATGAAAAACTCAGGTCAAGAGTTGTCGCATTTCTTCAACAAGTTTCAAATGAGAGAATACAACTTTAGAGTGAGAGCAAGAGAAGACAACTACAACAACGAATCGAGAATCAGATACAGCTGCAGTACTTTAGGCAAAGTTGATTTTAACGCTGAGGTTGAACACTTATCTAACTTGCTTCTGTCTTCATTCAACTAAGGGACAGGGAATAATTACAGAAATAAAAAAAAAAAAAAAGAAAAAAAATAGAAGAGAAGCAAACATTGAAAATAAAGAGTTTATAATTTACATATTAAATAGTGCTAGTTTATTGTAAAGCGCTGGTAGTTTACAGTCGCAATATTTGGTTTCCCTCTTGCTCAAAAAGAAAACATCGACCTGTAGTTTTGCACCTGTTGGTTGCCCAAAGTAAAATGATTATCAGCAACTGGAAGCGGATCGGGAAAGTTGTAAACGTATCTACCGCTTTTTTCGTTGTGAGTCTTGCTTTTTTTTACCGATGAGTTTTCTTCGTTTGAAGCAGGTTCTGGTTGCTTGTTTTGAGCACTAACTTCAAACGCAACTTTTGGAACAGAAGTTTTTTCATCTGCAGCTGAAGCTTTTTCAAAACTTGAAGGTGCAGAACTTGCTGTGAAACTAAAAGTAAACGCAGAGCCTTTGGGTTGAGCAGCGTTTTTCAAACCATTAGAGCCATGCTGTTTCTTTACAGAGAGTTTTCTCTTATCCTTTGGCAAATCAGTCATTTCATTTTGTTTACTGTTTCTGGAGACATTTTTGAAATCCGGTATTTTCGATGAAGCAGCAAGTTCTTTCCGTGCAGTTTCGGGGCTGTTTGAAGAATAATTCGAGTAGGGATTGGCCATTTGGTTTTTGATCGATATTTTCTTCAAGCTTTTCGCGTTTTGAAAAACCTGCTGTCTTTTGCTGGCTTCGTTGTCCGCCAAAAGTGATATCAACGTGGTAGCTGTTGCGCTCAGCTTGCTAGCCTTTCTCTCGGTAGGTTCAGCAGCATTAAGCTGAACAAATTGAGCTGTCGTTTCTTCTTCTTCTTTTTCTTGTTTTTCTGGCTTTAGTAGATCATGCGGTTTGTATATGACGCCTGTATGGTATGGTGCTGGCATAGCGGAAAAATCGAAAACTCTTTTTCTAGCTTGTTGCTGAACGTTCAAATTCTGCCTCTCATACGTTGGGTTGTATTCGTCATTTACTGACTCTTTAGCTTGAGTGAGGGTTCCCAGTGTTGTTGGTGTATTTTCAAACACACTGCTTCCGTTGCAATCAGTTGTGTGCGGTTTTTTAGAATTAGCGTCACCAATCTGTGCATTTCTGATAATTGCAGAAACTCCTTCGATCTCAACTGCTGACAAAGGCTCGTCGCCCTTTTTTCTGAAAAAATCTGCAAGCACTGCGTTGCATCTAGCATAAGTGTCCGAGGATAAATGAGCAACCCCCTTTGGTTGACGTAAGTTTGGAGAAAGCTGAGACGCAGGATTTGCTGACAACGCAGAGTTATCAAAAAACGTTTGGTCAGCAGAAGTTTCGGAAAAGAATCCACCAGGAACTGTAGAGTTTTCCCCATTATCCGAACGTTTATAGGCCTGACCAAATCCACTTTTGACAAAGTAGTTCAAAACATTTGCTACCAAGCGTTTATACCTGCTTTCTCTTGGGGGCTTCACAACTTTTGGGCTTCCATAAAGAGAGTATTCTTTCGGCTTATTGTTTGTCTGGTATCCGCTCATCACTGTGTTTTGGCCCGTTGAAGAAACTCTTGGTTTGTTATGTTGAAGCTTGCTTAGAGCAAGTCTATGAAATTTGCAAGCTCTCCAAGTTAGTTGCGAGTGTATTAGCTCTTGCAATGCAAACTTACATCGCTAAAAAAAAAAAAAAAAAAATTAAAGAAAAACGAGCGTCAGACGTAGAACTCACCTTATCTGAAAAGAAGAAAAACAGTATGAAGCTGGAGCGAAAACATGGTAGTAAATGCTTCATCCGTTTAGAACGCCTGGTTGCCAATAAGAAATACACGTTTCAAGACTGTATTACTAAAATAACAAAGCTAATGCTGGCAAAAAAAAAAACTCTAACATTTATATCTAATACTTTATATCTCAGTGACAGCTGCTAAAAATATTGAACTATTCAAATCCGCACAACACACTCACGAAAAAATGTCACAGCGCAAAGGTCTACCAAGAATATAGGTCTCTGTACTAATATCAAAACTCCCATCAATTCCACATATGGCTTTGTTTTGTAGAAGCCACGTTATGATATCGTCTAACTCAAACAAAGACAAGATCTTATTCAAGTTGCCACTCAAAGCTTTTTTGGTGATTGCAGGATCAAACATGGTATGAAACAAGACCATGCTCAAAACACTCTTCCATATATTATCTCTCACCTGACCCCTTCCATCAATCCAGATTCTGCTATAAGGAACTCCGAGACCAGGCACTTTTAGCAAGCGTATGGCATTGTCCGCCGAGAAATGATCGTTTTTAATGACAATCAACGCCTCTTCATATTCTTGCGTCTTGGTCTTCTTGCCAATGTAGTCTAGTTCTTCGTCAACGGAAGGAGAATAAAACGACGGAATACTTGCTAGCTTAATCACGTTTCTCTCAATCATCTCTAAACATCCCGCAACAACTGTTGAAGTCGGTTCTTCGGTCAACATAACACCCATTCCCTCTTTGGAAAGAGTCGCAAACGTTTCCATGTAATTTGAAAGATTTTGAAAAAACAGTGCCTTGTTGTGTTTTGCAAATGTTTCGTTAAAAGCCTCCGCAAGATAAAACTCGGAGTTGCCATTCAAAGCAATAACCTTTTCTTTTACAAGACCTTCGATCACTTTTTGAAGCTCTTTTTCCGTGTACTGTTGCAGATATTTCTCGGCAATCTCAACTACTCCACAATTTCCCCCATCAAGCAATAAAGATCTCACGATGGACTTCATCCTTTCATCCTTTTCAAATTGATCATCACGAAGCAACTTTGTTTCCTCCACTGTAAAGGGCTTCCGCATAGATGCTTGGAATCTTTTAGTCATAGATGATTTGGCAATAGATAGCTTGAAAACCGATGGAAAAGGCTCCTCCACGATCTCATATTTTTGGTGATTTCGTTTGATGTCTTTGTAAAGCACTTTTGTCTTGTTAGAAGCATTATTCTGGTGATTTTTCCATAGTCTCACTAGTTTTTTTAGATCAAGGGTTTCAGCATCTTCAACAGAAGCGAGATCTTTGCGAATAGCACTTAGCATCACTCGCTTCCATTTCAGCTGCTCTTCCTTGAAGTAATCTGGACCAAGCAACTTTTTTTGCGAGATGAAAACTTTTTGAAGAGCCTTTGTTTCCTGCACAAAAAGTTTGTGCACTTTTGACCATTCTATCTTTTTTTTAATGCTCTGAGATATGATGCAACACTTTAGTAGAACATCAACGCCTTCCCTGGAACGTATGTTAAGAGCACCCTTCTTGAGCTTTTCGTAGGCACCTGCTGTATTGGCTAAATCCGGTTTTGGGCCTTGCTTAGTAGCGGAGTCCTTCATTTTTTGTTCAGATTTCTTTGCTTGAGACGCTTGATGAGTCTTCTTTTCCTTACTTTCTTTTTCTTGGTAAGCAGCGATTCTTTGCATTGACCTTGATTCATAAAATCTGTTATGCTGATTTTTGTCAAAAAACGTAAGCTCATTTCTTGAAGAGACTTCCCATTTGGCAGGCTGTGTGCGCGACTTGTCGGTGTTCTGTTTCAGCATAAGACGCTCAATTTTTTCCTTCGAAATATTTGGCAATGCAATACAAAGCCTTTGGTCCTTTTGAACCAGCTGAATTTTCCCAGCCTTTTGCAAACGGTTGATATCTCTGCGCATCGTCTTTCTGTCCACAAGAGTTTGAACCCCCATCTCTAGGGCAATGTCTTCTTGGAAGCCGGTTTGAGAGATCAGGTAAGCTCCGTCGTTTTTTTTGATTATTGCAATAAGAGCCCGTTGAACTTGTATCGACCTCAAGTTATTCCCAACATACTCATCCATTTTGAGCACATTGTCCTCACAAGATGTAGTCTCCTTCATCTCTGAGGCCCTTTCGGAAAGCTGTTCATTAGCAGATCTTATTTTCTTTTGATCGACCGCTTCTTTATGAAGCTCTGCATACAAATCTTTGAGTGGTCTTTTTCTCTGCTTTCCCTCTTTCAAGCTAGCATCCATATGGTGTCGCCAAATATGGTGTTGGCCCCCATCTGGCAGCTCAACGACATCAACCACTAAAGGCAATGACGGACAAACTGATTTATTAAGCTGTCTCAAAGAATTTTTCTGAATAAAGGGCTCTGGAAGTGGTAGCACATTAGTCTTTTCCGTTCCTTTCAAAAAAACCTCCTTGTAGTAGTCCTCACCAAACCATCTGAAAAATTTTTTTCTTCCTTCAAAGTCAACAACTTTCACCAAACGATAACCATTTCCTGCTTTCTTGATATCCTGCGGTTCGTCGCAAAGTGTGTCCAAACGATTGAAAAAGGGTCTACTCATGAGATTGTCAAATAGCGTGTTCAAAATCTGCATGGTAGTGGCCCCTTCAGCCGCATGACTTTGAACAAAGTCAAGAATACATGATTGATCTGCGTAAAATCTGTTGAACAAAAGTTTCTTTTTGCCCAGATGATTGCTTTCGTTCGGGGACTCTTCTTCGATTATTACGTTTTCATGTTTCAACATGTGCTCAAGCTTCTCTTCGGCGAGTCCTTCAGATAAAGCGGCTTCATCACCCTGTAACCCACCGATTTCAGTATCGCGCTTCTCACCAGCATCAGGCTCCGCCTGCTCGTCGCTCTCTTCCTCTTCGTCACTATCATCCGTAATGTCAGACACATCGAGGTCTTTCAAGTACTGGTAGCAATGAAACCGATAGTTATTGACGCTCGAGCAAACGACAACTTTTTTGATACACCCAAGAGAAAGCAACCAGTTGCAAGCAAGCATGAATCTTCTGCTAAGGCTTCTTTGGGCGTCAAACCCTAGTTCCTTCTTCAAATCCAGTATCTGTCTTAAGCCGTGTTTCGAGTATTTGAGCCGTTTCATGAGTTCCACTGCCATACTTTGCTTCGAAAGATATTGACCTTCGGGCGTTGTAAGAGCTTCTGACTTTGGCTTGGCATTCAGTCCCTTGTACACTATGTGCTTTGTAAGATGTTTTTTCAGAAGCACCGGTGTAATACTTAAAAGATGCTCCATTTTCTTCAATCTCCCAGAAACACTTCTGGCGTCTTGCTTGCTACGTTTTGTTAGAGTAACCACATCGATCCCCTTATCCCTGCTTGCTACAATCTCGAGCAACAAGTCAAACCCCTTAGCTCCTATATTAGACTCACTGTAGGACCTGCCAACTAACAGATCCCACAAATTGTCTTCTTTCATTTTAATGTGATAAGCAGTTGTGTTCTTCAAAAGTATTTGTGGGCTGTGTTCTTTCTTGTCCTCAACTTCTTTTCCATTGTGAAGTAGCAAAATTTCCGTTTGATTCAAAACGTTACCAATGATGAACTCCATGAACGGATTGTTTTCAGCACCTTGAATGCCTTGACAATATGGCGCAGCAATGCCACAGAAAGAGTCAATATCGACAATCCCTTTATGGTAGACCAACTCACGGCATATCTGTAATACTATTTCATCAGGCGCCAGAACAGCCATTTCAACTTTTAGAGATGTTCTTGTGACGACTTCAGGTGCCTTTTTTTGGTGGTGAACCCTCAACTGAATGCTCATGAACGCTTATCTCCAAGGGGCACGAGTTAATTTAAAAGTGTATGCAAAACAATCGAAAAGGCGAAATAAAATGCGTTTTCGGGAGGCATGCAATATTTGTCACGTGGCTTGAAAAACTAAAAAGCTGATCAAACTGTGACAGCTGAAGTGAGAGCAAGGCAGTTGTGTGTCCCGTGTTGTTATGAGTGCAATGCAATGTCTAGTCATCCTACAGCAAACATGGTTACAGGGGTACTTCAGTTTTGTAATGCAAGCAAAATTAGCGACTCTTTCTTACCATGTCAATCTTTGAGTTTGCAGAAGCATTTTGGAGACGGCACGAAGTTGATCCTTCCCGCTGAAAGAACGCAGGTTCCGTGCTCTGCACAGAAAAAGGCTTTTGAGAACTTCACACAAAAGTTGTTGCAGAAGCTCTGGCTTGAATGGTGATAATTTTTGTATTTCATTCAAAGCTAGTAATGATGCTTTGATTTATCAGCAGGCAAAAACTTGCTGCTTGTTTGTGGCTTGCTTTTTCGTCAAGCCTGACGTTTTTCAAGCCGTACTTTTATGTTTGCAAGCGCCTTCTCGGAAACTTTTCACAAATTATTTTTTAAAGACACTTGCGGCGGCAGATCTGCAAGTTTTTTGCGTTGTTGTTTCTCTTGGACTGTTTAAATTCAAAAAGTAACCAAAAATATAAACATAGATCAATTATCAGGTCCGTAAACGCTGGTTGTTTGTATTAATGAAAGCTTACGTTTTTCTCAGCTGCTTACAGTGTAGCCAAATAAGTGCCCTAAAAAAACAAAATAATGTTTATTTGTGGGGTAAAGCTTCAATTTACCGAAAAACAAAAGAAAAAAACAAAAAAAGAATCAAAAAGTAAACATTTTGTGTTTCTCCACGCAAGGTCGAATGAGATTGGTTGCATTTATTCAATGATATGCGCACTGTGAAATGCATTCGGTTATTTGTGCCAGAAACAGAATACTTTATATCAATTTCGAAAAGACCTTCTATTGCTCATAGTCACAAGCAACATGAGTAATTTGGTTTCTAGCCTAGAAGCTGCACTTCTTAGATGTGTGTTTTGAATGTTTGTGATAGCAACATGTCATTGTTTTGACTCGAAAAGTTAACGTCCATCAACACTGTCCTGAGTATGCAGCTTGAAGGTGCTCTTTGGCGTGTTTCCTTCGTATCAAACACTAACAATAAAGTCACTTACACCCATACATCATCAGAATTTTGTAGTGCGAGAGACACCGGTCACGTTTGTCAGCAAAATAATGTTTTGCGGGTAATCTTTAGCACAACAAAAACATCGAGCAAAGTGTGATCTCACCCAGGCGGAAAAAAAACACAAAATTTGTCAAATTACATTCCAAGTTTGATTGTTCAGTTTAGAGTTGGCGATGAGCTCGCTGAGGCCCTCTTAGTACACAAACAAAAGTCAACCACAGGCACTGCTTTCCACCAAAAAAAAAACAACATTGTTTTGAAAATGTCACACAGCGACTCTGATGACGAACTAGCGCTTTCGGCAGCAACATTGGCAGCACTACAGGAATTCAGACAGGAGGAAACACAACGTCAGGAGGAATTTGCAAAGTTGGCCAGTGCTGCGGAAAAGGATTTTGAAAGTAGCAAACACAAAGGCATTCATCTGTTCAAGGAGGACTGGCAGCTTTCACAGTTTTGGTATAGTGATGAGACGGCTGATACCCTTGCAGACGCCTTGTTGGAGGGAGCCGATGAAAACACAGTTATAGCTATCGTCAGCGCTCCTTCCGTTTATGCGGCCATCAAAAAAAGAGACGAAAAAACGCTGCCAACTACACAGATTTACTTGTTTGAGTTTGACAAAAGATTCGAAGTTTTGGCAGGGTCTGATCATTTTGTTTTCTACGATTTCGCTGATCCTACAAACTTTAGCGACAAACTGAAAGGAAAGGTTCACAGGCTGTTGATAGATCCACCTTTTCTGAACGAGAACTGCCAAACCAAATCATCTATTACGGCAAAAAGTCTACTGGTTTCTGACAAAAGTGTCAAGACCAAAGACAACGACCTACAGTACAGACTTATCTCTTGCACTGGTGAGAGAATGGCGGATGTTATCAAAAAGGTTTATCCTGATACTCACATAACATCTTTTTTCCCAGAACATGGGAATGGATTGAGCAACGAGTTCAGGTGCTACGCGTCTTTCGAATGGAGCAAGTGGAAATTTGCGAACTAGGTCGCCTGATATGTAGCTGCATGTACCTTTTAGAGTATTGTGTTTAACGAAGTTTCGAAAAAACAAAAACAAAAAAAAAAAACTCATCATCTTGTAACCCCTTATTCTGATTTATTGCCGACATATTGACGCAAACCTGGTCTTTCGTGTCTCTTTAGTGTCTGTTAAAACTAACTCTCACAGAATAGCAATGTGCAAGGTGTTCAGCTAGTATCTTTTCGAATGTTGGCACGTCTTTATGCCTTTACTTAATAAAAACATGTTTTGGAAAAATCTGCTTTGCTGCACCATGTTTTTTTTCTTTGCAAAAGTGGCTGAAGGAATGTGTTGAGGTATTATTTGAGGCAAATGTTGAAACAAAACACAATTCGAAGAGATTCTTGTTGGAAAACCAGCGATTAATCTGATCTAAAAAAACTGTAAAGACTGAAGTGGAAATTCAACAAAGAAATACCACGTTTGATTATCTGAACACTTTCTCACAAAACATCTGAGCTTTTTTCTCCTTTTAACAACTTCTAGCACAAGCAAACAGGTTTTTTAGTATTTTGGTGAAAGTTCGCTTGTTTTTGTTAGGAAAAAATATGCTGAAATCTGCTTACACAAAAAACTGTGCGGCTTATTAAGTCTTGCTTTTTTGAGGGCAGTACGAAGATTTTCATTTTGATGACGCAGGGTCAAGGAACATATTTCTACTCTGAGCAGTACGTTTTGATAAACCGTTAATAAATAATCAGATAGAAGCCATCTAACTTTTCTCTTCAAATGTTATTTTGAATATAAAGTAAACCCAAGTTTCTTAAAAGGATTGTGTAAGAACTGTGCCTGCGGAACTGGTTTTGCTTGTGTACTCTGGATGCCTGAGCTGGATGCACAGACAGTTGTAGCTTCATACAGCATCTTTTGAAAAACACAAACAAACATTGCAATGCAAACATAGGTTATAATAAAAGTTCAAAGTTTTAAATTTATGCCAAAAAGCATAACATCTTGACCAGACGTATATAGGAGTGGGTGTAAAATTTTTAAGCGCTGAGCTTCAAAACTTGAACTGTTTCCGTAATTGCGGAAGAACAAAACACCGAGCCAACACTCATCGAGGAAATTTGAGGTCTAACACTCGGATAGATTTACTCAAGTCCGGTATATGCAGCAGCTTGTAAACAAAACACCGAGAATTACTGCACCGAGATACATCAAAGCAATGAACTCGGACATAAAAAAATTAATTCAACGTGTGTAAATAATGGCAAATCGTGTTATGTACAAAAAAATTTAAAATAATTTTAATTTAAAAGTTAAAGCTTACTAAAAATTTAATTATAAAAATTACAAATGCATAATATTAAACAAGTTTATTTTTTATTTGTTTAATTAATGTTTTTATAATCCGAAATTGTTTTTTTGCTTAGTGTAAAGGTTTGCTTACAAAAAGTTTATTTATTTAGAAGGTACGGATGTATATTTTGAGAATGTGGGCTTTTAGCTTCTAGGTGTATGGATGTAACGTGAGCCAAATGTTTTCTCAGGGAAAATTTTAAAGTAAGAGGTATGGATGTAACTGATGAAGATTGTACATTTTTCTGTTTATCAATTTTCTTTCGACTTTCACTTTGTGAAGTCAGTGGCAGCATAGCTAAAGGCGTACTCTAGATGCAGTTTACAGTCAAAAGTAAGAGGTATAAAATAAATGGAAATTATCCACTCATATTCAACGACTAAAGAAAGTGCAGCAGGCAATAACTCCAATTTAACTTTGGGTGTGCTAAAGTGATATAATATATTTTTTGTGTGAAATGGATGGCTTCTGAGCGTTATTTGCGCTTTCAAAACAGTTGGCGCGTAAGAAATAAAAAAGGTAGATCTCCAACATGAACAACTTTCTTAGGTTCATAACCTCAATTTAGAGTTCAACCAAAAGTATAGCTCGAACCATTAATATCTTCATATAGGTCAGCGGTAAAAGTTTCTTAAAAAAGAATTTTTTTTTTCCTAAAGACTCTTCACTCTTTTTTGATATAAACAAATTTTAAAGCAAAAGAGACAGCAAAAT
Source organism: Hanseniaspora vineae (assembly GCA_000585475.3). NCBI lineage: Eukaryota > Fungi > Ascomycota > Saccharomycetes > Saccharomycodales > Saccharomycodaceae > Hanseniaspora > Hanseniaspora vineae. Next base: position 51,099 of record JFAV03000023.1, read on the forward strand.
GTTCTATTTTTCGAAAAATAACATTTGCCATTGCTTATGTTGATCTGTCATTTTGTCTTTAGCATTCAATCTAGTATTTGATGATCGATAGATACTCCTTCCTGTTAAAAAGAGTTGATAGATTGCTTGAAAAAAGGGTTGTTGAATAAAACTTGATCGTTATAGTGAAGGTGCGACATGCTTGAGGACAGTGCCCATTTTATGTTTTTCAATATCATAGCTAGGGCTAGCTCACCTCGTGGCAGGGAACAGATTGCTGGGACAACCAAAAGTTTTGTTTCTTTCATGGAAACTTCAACGGTGTGCAATTTGGCAAAACGAACGAATACCTTAGTGGGACTTTTCGTTGAGTGAAACAGCACCACCATGATGTCAGAAGACTTTTCTAAAAAAGGCGTAGCCGAGCATGGCACGTTTCAACTGCCTGTCGCTGGCAACATTCATTTCTATGAATGATGTCATTGATGCAGGGATTTTCTTCTAGGCATTAGCACGGCAATGCTGTTTGACGAAATGTAATGAAAAGTTCTCACCTCAGTGTTGTTTCCACGACATTAACACAAAAGATCATGAAGGATTGGTGAAGTTAACAAGGACAGTCTCTTTTTTAGACTTCAGTTTTCGAACATTACTTTTCGGTTGACCTTTTAGAACACGTAGATACACGTTTATACTTGTGTATATCTCTCTGCATTTCTCTTGACTATATAATACTGTCAAGAGAAGGGGAAAGAGGACATACAGCATCTAAGCACATGTCATACGAATGCTCTGATCGCATCGAGTCACTGAGCTACATTAATAATTGTCACATGTCTATCCACACGTGACAATAATTGATTATGGGTATCCTGTTATTTATTGGAGCAACCCGGTCATTAGTTAGGTTTATGTTGCTCGTTTAGATCTCTTGCTGTTGCTAAACGCGCTGATAATATAGCATGAGTACTTTTTTTTTTTTTTCCGGGTTCGTTTATTCAAGGGCTGGAGATCAGGAAATGTTTGCTGCATTCAAAATAACGCAAGTTCATGGATACAGCATTTTAGCATTGTCAAAGCTACTCCAAAGCTCAAAACTAAAAGGTGTCAAACAACAAAGAAATATAATGGAGAGTGTGCTACTGATTGGTGGGTCCGGCTTTTTGGGCCTTCATTTGATTCAACAATTCTCCGAGGTAACACCAAGACCAAAAATCAGCGTTTTCGACGTGCGTCCCTTACCACAGAAGCTGAGCAAGCAGTTTTCGTTTGATCCAAAAGACATTGGTTTTTTCAAAGGTGATTTGACTTCTTCGGCAGATGTCTCCAAAGCCATCAAAGAGAGTGGCGCCAACGTAGTTGTTCACTCGGCGTCCCCAATGCATGGTAATACTCAAGAGGTTTATGAAAAGGTGAATGTGGAGGGCACGCGCAACGTCCTGGATGTGGCTAAAAGTTGTGGTGTAAAAGCTTTTGTGTACACCTCCTCTGCAGGTGTTATTTTCAACGGGCAGGACATCCACAATGCCGACGAAACGTGGCCAATACCCGAAATTCCAATGGATGGTTATAACGAGACCAAGGCAATTGCTGAGGAAATGGTTTTGAAAGCTAATGACGCTGCCAACGAATTTTTGACCATCGCCCTGCGTCCAGCAGGCATTTTTGGGCCTGGTGATCGTCAATTAGTCCCGGGGTTGAGATCTGTGGCAAAGTTGGGGCAGTCGAAATTTCAGTTGGGGGACAACAACAATCTGTTTGATTGGACATATGCTGGGAACGTTGCTGATGCCCATGTTTTGGCCGCAAAGAAGTTGCTTGAAGGGGGTGATTCAGCGTTGGTTGCGGGAGAAACCTTTTTCATTACGAACGACACTCCTACTTACTTTTGGGCATTGGCTCGTACTGTCTGGAAAGCAGATGGCCACGTTGATAAAAAGAATATTGTTCTTTCAAAGCCTGTGGCAATTTTTGCTGGGTATCTGTCAGAGTTTTTTTCCAAAATTTTGAGAAAAGAGCCGGGATTGACTCCATTCAGAGTCAAGATTGTGTGTGCCTACCGTTACCATAATATTGACAAAGCGAAGCAATTATTAGGTTATAGTCCTAAAGTTGATATTGAAGAAGGGATTCGCAGAACTCTGCTTTGGATGGATGAAGGCTTATGATTTTGGAAATTGTTACAAGCTGATCTTTTCAAACTTTGTATATTCGATACTGAAATTTATATACCAGATAGAGTCTCACGAGAAGTATGAATTCGTCTTTTCAGAATGCGGGAAGAAACGTAAATAAAAATTATAGTTTTTTCAAGCGCAAGTTTGTTATGCGAACCTTCTTGATAATGTTAAGCTCACTTATTTAGCGTGCACTGTAGGCAGCATTTTGCTGGTCCTCTCTGCTGAGAAAACGCCAAGTCTTTTAAAACAGGAGACGAGCATCTTGAGCAGTAAATATGGCCGCAGCTAAACACGGTTGACGCGGAGTGCTTTTCCCCCTTGGTCGAAGCAAAGGACCCGTACATTTTCTGTCCACAGACTTTGCACTCTTGGTTCAGAACGAGCCAGCCTCTGGAACGGCCGGACAAATACGTTGAGATCAAGCCAGACGATTCTCTGTTGAAAACTTTCAAAATAAGTTCAGCAGTAGTCTTTTCCGTTTCATACGTATGGAAAAGACGCCTTAAAAGGTCTTCTGATGCACTGACTTTGGAGAGAATTAGTGCACCGTCCTCAAAGACACGCGTCAAAACTGTCAGCACAGAAATGCTTTTGCTGGTTCCGTATTCCAGCGTCAATGTAACAATGCATTTTTCCACCATCGCAGAGCAAATTTGCCTTGCACCGCTATCAGGACTACTTTGAAAAATAAGAAAAAGATTGCGGAGAAGCTGGCACCACAAATCTAAAGATCCCGCTTTTCGGCAGATTTCTAACCCAATATCTGTTAGCTCGGCAAAAGTAATATCGTTGAAAGGTTTTTCTGACACGAGAACTTGCAGAGCCTCAGACAGCTGTTTCATGCTCTCGGAATAAAAATTGTTTTTCATTAAAAATTTCAGTAAAGTCAGTGAGCGGCCAGCCAAAGTCAGCACTCTTATTATGTTGACAACATTTGTCTGAGTGGGCTCTATGACGTTCAGCACATTTTCGAGTTCGAGATCTTCAGTTTTGTTCCTTGCCAATAAATCAAAATATGCAAATAATACATCGTTGGGGAGACTTTTTCCCTGACCCACTGCTAGACGAAATACCTCTCGTAAGTATACGACTTTGTGGTTGTTTGAGTCTTCTTTGAAATTCAAAACACAGATATGCAAATCCGGAAAGTTTTCATTAACTATCTGAGCTGTTTGTCCGGGGGCCGCATTTACTAAGACGTCAAAGTTATCTTTCAAAAGTATCTCCAAGTCATTGAGGCCAATCACATCGTTTTTGTAGTAGTTCAAAGCTTGATTGAAAAGTGTGCAGAGGTTTTTTCGCTGGAGATGAAAATTGAAAACTATGGTCAGCCCTTCTAGAAAGTTGTTCTCTTCAAAATAAATTTCAGTTAAAGTGTCGTAAAATTTGTTTTTCAGCAAAAGGTCTCGGTACTTTGCAAATGGGAACCTGATTCTTTTATCCTTGACCAACTGCTTCATCGAAATTTCCGAAAAGTGTTTCCACAAGCTGTCTTGGCATAGAAACTTGAACACCGTGTTTACCGCTTTCGTTGATAAAAACACAAATTGCTCGTACGTAGAATACGACCGAACAATAAAAATCACAATAAGCTTTGTATCTTTCTGACTTAAAAAGCCGTCTGAGTCATTTCTGATGATATCCAAAAGCAGATCAATTATGTATTGACGGTTCACTGCAAAAACCTTATCTGAAGTTTGATCAGAGTGATTGGTGTTGAAAAATGAGTCTTGAAAACATTGGTTGAGCCACGATAAGCACTGGTTGCAGTCGTAAGCTAACAACAGCCTAAAATACGGAAAGGCTGGCTCTTGCTCTGCCATCTTCACTGTGCGTATTTTAGTGGTGCTGTGTTCGGGCCAAGTGAATACTGCAGCGCTAAACACAAACTCCAATAATGCCTTCTTTATTTGAGCAGATTGTGCTTCATTTGTAGTATGCTTTTCCAAGGGATAGACTTTTCCCCTCATTAAATAAGAAAGATACGGAAACACCATTATCTTTATGGCCTCTGGAGATGCATTTGCAAAAAGTACAAAACTTGGAGACTCGTCAGAAATGGCGTTAATCATGTCAACGAGGGGTGTGATGTAGTCCTTAAAAACGGAGTTCCACATGAAAACAAGCACTTCAAATAAACCAAGCGCATTCAATGACCGAATTAGCTTGTCGAGATCGTAACAGGCGGGGCTTAGATTGAAGGCAATTTGGGCAAGTGCATGCTTTTTGGTGTTTTTCATACAGTATTCTATGCAGCTCTGGACAAGACCCGGCGGAAAAAACTGCAAGCTTGCAACATTCTTTTCTGACATCATCTCTAGACATGCACTGTAAAATAGGTTTTTGAAGTCGAGCCTGATCTTCGAGTCGTTTACGATTCGCGACATTTTCATGTTTTGACCATAAAACTTGCGATCGAGAGATACAGCCTGTTTGAAAAAAACTGCCAGTTTTGACCAATCAGGTTTTATGTCTGAGGGTTTGTTGAAATACTTGATGCTAGCCAAAAGTAAAGAGTCAAATGTTTCTGCCAATTCACTATTACGTTTGACAAGGTCTTCGCGTAAGTTTAAAAGAACGCAGACCGAATCATTTTCTCTTTTAGAAAGATTGAATAAAAAGTCCATTGCCGCGATTGGGTTTGAGGACTGCAAATACTGCATGATTATTGTGGTCCACGAAGAAAACCTGCCCATTTTCAGCCCTGACCTAGTCAGTATTGCTAACTGGGAGGAGGCGCAAGCCAAGGATTGGTTCACAGGGCTTATTGCAGTCGTTGTGGAGAGGTCAAGTTTGGTCACCACCGAAGTTGTGTGCTCGTTCACAAATATATCGATTATTAGCAGCCTTCCAGAAGCTGTTAAAATTGCCACCAGGAACTTGTTCATTGGAGTGATTTTGATTATAGGTTCGCCACAATTAAGCGATCTTTCAACTAGCAGCTCGAACTTTGCTATTTCTGTTTGATCAAAGCTATAATAGTAGAGCATGTTGTCTCGACTAAAGTATAAGGAACTGCCACCATCAAACAAATTCCACGCCAGACTACCCACAAAAGAAGAAGGGCTCTTAAATGTTTTGACAAAAAGCACCCCGGTTTGCGAATTGATGGAAAAAATTTGAACAGACTTCGACTTCAGAACAGCGAGCAAATGCTGATTTGTGGGCGTGGGAGCTGTCAAAGGCTCCACCATCACTCTATTGCTAGTGGATGGCTGAAGTGGAAGAAGTAGCATTGGCATGTCTATGCTTTCGAGCGACAAGTTTTCGTTTGTCCAAAGTTTTGACTTCACAAAACGATGGTACGTTACCTTGCTCTCGCCAACTTTGTTCACTGCACAGACTGCAAGTGCATTGTTTTGCTCAGCTATGAATCCAAGATTGTCCACTTTAGATCCAGAGTGATAATCAATATGGAACAATGTAGGCACGCATTCATTACCATTTTCGTCAGAAACTTTTGGCTTGTTCAAATCCCAAAAAAGTATGTCCCCCGACATACAAGAGGCAGCGAGATGAGTGCCGTCGTAGGAAACCACAATTTTTGTTAGCGGGCTTCGAAAATCAGGGTCTTCGGGAGCCAAAACGTGCATTATGAACTGGTTATAATTAAAAATCAACACATGAGCCTTTGATGTGCCGATCGCAATATAGTTTTCCGACAAGTGCAGCACAGACGGTGGTGGAAAATCTAGCATCTTGTACATATTCTCGTATATCTTGTTGTAGTCGGTCCATTTGATAAAGGAAGCCTGGTTTGTTATTATAGCAGACTGGTCGACAACTTCGACAGTCTGTTCAGATACTTCAACATTTTTTGACACATCCAAACTAGTTCGCGGTAAGGTTGTAGCTACTTGTTGAACTTTGAGTTTTTCTGGCTTGCTGTCCTTCGACCAGCAGGAATCAAGCGAGGCGTTGAACAACAGTGGTTCGGAGCTTGCACATATCTTGCCGTCTGTTGACGTGTCCTCTATCATTCTATGGTTGTGTAATTTTTCGAACTTGTTGTATTCATGGCTGCTAATACACAACAAGCGGCTCATCCAACACTTTGTTTGCCCTGAAGAAGAAGAACAAAGCTACTTTTAGGGAGGAGGTGAAATTGCAAGATTTAAGGAGAGACGTTACCGCTCGGAAAAAGAGAAAACTAATGACATTTCAAAAAAAAAAAAACATAAACGTTGTGTCACGTGCCTTGAATTATTACACTAAGTTGCCACAGCAAAGATTTATGCCAAGTGGCAAGATTTCTCACAAAGCTAGCAGAATTAAAAACTTGAGCACCAAATGTTTGGCATTTAGCTAATTTGGATAAAAAAAGAGGAAATGAAATATTCAGTGAGCGTCATGGTCATTTGACTTGGTTTAAGCCAAGAAAAAAAAATAAAACATAAAAAATAAAAAACCGGATGAACATCAATCTTTTAGTAATGATTTTTCCCCCAACATTGAGGCATTTCTCAAAGGCATATACGCCCAAACTTAGGTTTTAGCGGTTGCTTTCGTGGTTCATTATTCACATATTACAAATTTCGATGACCTGAACAGTGTTTTCCAATGAACTTCCACAGTTCTTGTAAGACAAACGCGTAAACAGCCCTGATCTATCTTGCACTCCAACTTGGGACATTTTCTCTTACACACAGAAGCGTTCATTTTTCGCTCAGAACAGTGAGATATCAAACTCAATGCGTGTTTCGCAGCTGAACAACTTTGTCGTATTCCAAAGGTATACTAAATATTTTGGTGTTTATGGCATTCCCTCTCACATCAAATGACTCGCACGTTATCAAATCCAAGTCTTTCTCTTCCAGCCTGTTTCTGTCGTTTCTTTCAAGCTCTTCGTCATACTCATCAAACTCATCTTCTTTTTCCATGTATTTGACATTTTCGTCAACCTCTTCAAAATCAGGAGCCAACGCACTCCATTTGGGAGGAACAACAATGCTCCAGTTGTACACATTCCCAGTTTCCAATCCGTTACTCACAATACTCATAGTGTGGTAGTTCCAGTCAATATTCAATAGCTCTTCTCCAGCGTCTTCGAGAACCCGCACTAAGAACCCACTACTGGTTTCCCAAAGGTAAATATCGTGTGCCGATGACCCATGTGTGGATGCCACCAAATAGTCTCCGTATTTCGGACTCAAACTGATACTGTTCCACTGTAGCTTGTTGATGACATCTTGATACTTGTGCTGAAAGTGTAAGGCAATTTTAGCTTTGGGCGGCGTTTGCGCGTTGTCAATATCCTTTTCGGTATTGAGGTCGTTTTGGACTTCAAATGATAAGGCATACTGTCTAATTGTTCTATCTGCTCCATTCAAACATAGCAAATTTCCGGCTTCCGACAGTATAATGTTTTTGATGGACGACGACGTGATCTTAATGTTTTCTACAAAAACAATGTTGTTCAGTGACACCATTTCGTAAATGGTCAACCACCCCTTTGTTGTTCCAACTAAAATGATGTTGTTTTGCAACACCTTTTCAAAACCTCTTTCAGCTTTCACATCTTCATTCCGTTTATCGACATAATTTGGCACGGTACCACTCGGCGTTGATGCTGAGATATCACCGTTTATGTGAGATTGTTCCAGCAATAAACGAGTATACTGCGTATCCCCTTCAAACACAAAATTGCTAATCGAGTTCCCGTACTTCTTGCAGTCCTCGTAAATTGAAGTGGCGTCCTGTTCAGCATCAACAATCGGGCGAATAAGTTCGGTGTTGAAATCTATGATAAAAGGCAAAGCGTTGTTTGATACGCATACAACACATTGTGCTGCTCCTGGCAAGAAACTTGCACTCCATACAAAGGTATCAAACGTGAAACTTTTGCACTGATCAATATTTCCTGGGTGTGTCAGTGACGCGTCTGTGGTATGAAGCAGGTCCCACAATTTCACCGTGCAGTCTCTGGACGAGGTAAGTAAAAATCGTCCATTCGAAGACCATTGAATCGATTGGATGGCCTGGGTATGCCCAACGGAAACGTTTGTTTGTTTTGACATATCTTGCTCTAACTCATGATAGCCATTGCTCTTTTGACGTTGAGCGCCTAAAATCCTAATCGGCTTTAAAGTGTCCATGTCGTATATGATTACGGTCCCATCAACACATCCAACAGCCAGGTAGTCTCCATTAGGACTGAATTTTTGAACGACCGTGTACAATGGCGTTTCCAAAATGTTTGCCAAGTTTTCTGGGTACTCTTTTAAGACAGAAAATGGGTCCTGTAACAAAAGGTTCATTGTTTTTTTTTTCTTTTTTGGCGGCTAAGTTAACTAGCAAGCTCCTCTAGAAACTGATGATCGGAAGTGCAAATGAAAAATTAAATTTTGCTCGTACTGCTCTTTTGCTGATGAGTTCTTGAGGAAGTTTTGGTTTGATTCCCCAGAAATGAGATTCTTCTTCTTCACCAGGATTATTTGTAATGGGCCAAGTTTGTAATATGCGCTTCTAAGTTGAGATACAAAAGAAAGCGCATCTGCGACCTGTTAGCCGGGTCAGTATATAAATTTTGGTTTTTTTTAAGCTCTGGGGCTTCGTACGTGAAAGTTCTTTCTCTGTTTACATTCTAGAATTCCAGCAAGAAAGGAACCAAGGAAAGAAAGAAAAAAAAAAAAAAGTGAAACAAACATTGGAAAATGACAGCAAAGTTTTGGCTTTTTGGCTTTTTCTCCACAAGAATTTGTGAACTTCTAATTAATTTCAATGCACGGATCATTGACAATTGGGCCTGAAGATTTGGAGTAAAAGTGAACTCTTGAAAGGGAGAAAAAACTTACAGATCCAAGCAAACAAAGGTCTTACAACAAGTCAGGTCATTTTTCCTGGTGGGTTTTCTTTTATTTTTTCCTAGTTAGATCAGTCAAAACAAGTCAAAACACAAAATGAAACTAGCGTCTAATTTGGCACCGGCAACTTTTCTTTTGATCTTCATGTGTCTGTTCCAAAGCACCAATGCTTTTTACCTTTTTATGACCGGTGGGGAAAGAAAGTGTTTTAGCAAAGAATTGAGCAAGGATACTTTGTTGAATGGAAAATACGTATTACAGGCCTACGATGCTGCAGTCGACGGCTACAGGGACACATCGGCCAATGAATTAGGAATCATGCTAGATGTTGAAGAAGTTTTTGACGACAACCACAGGGTTGTGCACCAAAAAGGTGCACCAAGCGGGGAGTTTACCTTTGTTGCTTTGGACTCTGGTGAACATAAGATCTGCTTCCAAGCCCAGTCTTCCGGTTGGATTGCCAAAGTCAAAACCAAACTTGATGTGAGCTTTGAAGTTGGGTCTGATATCAAGCAGTTGGATTCCAAACTTAAAGGAACACAAAAGACTTTGCAGAACAAAGTGAACATTTTGCACGCCAAAGTCAGTGAGATCAAAAGAGAACAAGCTTTGGTCAGAGAAAGGGAAGCTAATTTTAGAGACCTTTCGGAATCAGTGAATGGTAACGTTATGTTTTGGTTTGTGATTCAAATTATTGTTTTGGGGCTGACTTGCTTCTGGCAATTGAAACATTTGAAGGGTTTTTTTGTCAAACAAAAAATTCTATAAGCACTTGAAAAAAAGTGTATGTTCTGTATAATTTATAAATGTCCTGATTGAGCTGGAGTTAGCTTTTGAACTTTCAAAGAAAACGATAGGGTCTGTAGAACCTACTAAAAAGTTCGGTAGTTGTGACATTATTCTGTTCAAGCACATCAGTTTGGCAGATTGCTTAAAATATGCACTTCGCAATAGTGTTGTCACGTGATGTTAGTAAAACGCATTTTGGATGCTTTTGTTTTGTTTGATATTATCTTGATCTTTTTGCTCTCGCTAGCTTCCTCATGATGCCATTGCTTTCAAGACATGGTTTGGCTTTCATCAAAAATTCAGAGTGTTTTTTCAGAAAATATGTTATTTGAATAATGATTTGTTCTCAGATGTTGATAAATGCTTAAGCGTGTTTTTTATTCTCGCAAACACTTATAAAAAAAGCAAACCGCAAACTGCAGGCATAATATAAACATAAATTCCTTGTTTTTCTTGAGAGCATAATAAGGACACACACATACAGACACAAGACATCGACTAAAGAGCTAATTTTTGCGTATTTCAAAATACAGCAAGATGAGTGAGCAAAAAAACAAATATGAAAAAAGGCAGACTAATCCTTTTTTGGTGAACACACCCGATCCATCACCGCAAAAGCCTGGACTAGCACACACAAACTCTAATGTTGCAAGCGGTATAAAGCGTACAAACGCAGACAGCTGCCATGGCAGTCCTTTGAAGTCCTTCCAGCAAAGAGAAACAACAGCACATCAGCAATACATTAACTCGCCGTTTCGTGGATCTCCTCTGAAAAAATCAAAGTCAGCATCTGCTTCGAATTCCCCCTTCACTGACAGATTTTTGCCTAGGAGAACCGATGTGGACTTGCAATCACTCAAATATCTTGATGGCCAAAGGGCCTCAAATCAACTTAGATTTCGAACCTCAGGTAGTCCAGCAAATAGACAATCAAATGCTGGTCGTACTGGATCAACCGAAGAAGACACTGAAATTACCGTTGATTCGGAAAATCAACTTGAACTTCAAAAAATAAAGCAGGCAGACCAATTATATGACGTAATTCTAAAGAATGAGTTATTTGGAGACAAATTGGAAGGATTAACAGGCAGCAGCAACTCAAAATACGAAACTACAAAAAGGACGCAGGGGACCTTGGACATCATTCAGGTGAGCAGCGGCTCTGGTAATAGTGAAGGGAGTCTCAGAACAAGTGCTTCTGTGGTTTTTGATGATCACAATCAAGAAGACATGGCCTTGGAGCTATCACCCACGAGAACCATTGGGCGTCGAAGAAGAGGTGGCCGTGCAAGAACAGTGCATTCTCGTTCAAACATCGCCAACTCCGTGTCAATGCCAAGCCTGCAACTACGCAGACACAATTTGGAGTTAGCGGGCTCTGAAGAAGAACATGCAAGTGACGCTGTACGTGTTAGAAGACGACTAAACTTTGCACGATTTGAAGACTTCAGCAGTGACGACGAAATAAGTGTAAGCTCTGATGATAGTAGCTTTGGAAATAACACACACTTTGCTAATCAGCGTGATAATAATTTGGAGAGAGAAAGTACCAATTTGCATCAGGGGCTTGCTGGAAATTTGAATTTTTTAAAGACCGCTGAGCAGCCAAGAACTTGTTTGACGAAGCGTGCCTCCCTTTTGCAGTATTCCCCTGATAGCTCCATCATGCCTGCAAAACACACGAACGGTAGTCTAGCAACCATGAAAAAGCTTATGGAGCAGAACAGGGAGATTTTGAGCTCTAAAGCAACGCCGGTCAGGGCAGAATCGAAAAAGCTGTTGCTGACTCCTTCAAAGAAACTTCGAGATATTCCAAAGATTCCCTATAGGGTTTTGGATGCGCCGGGATTGGCTGATGATTTTTATTGCGACATGATTGATTGGTCCAGTCAGGACAGATTAGCTGTTGTTCTTGGAAAATCTTGCTTCTTGACAGATGACGTCACCAATGATGTCACTGAATTGGACTCGCTAAAAAATGAGTCTCATCTCAGCTACACAGGCTTGCAATGGGCAAACTCTGGTTCCCATTTGGCGCTAGGGCTTTCCAACGGGTTGACTCAAATATATGATGTTGTGAAAAACAAATGCATAAGAACGTTGTCGGGGCATATTGACAGAGTCTCTTGTTTATCCTGGAACAACCATGTGTTAAGCACAGGATCCAGGGACTCAAAGATTTTGCACAGAGATGTGCGCTCTCCCGACCAGTTTTTCGAAACCCTTGCCACTCACCAGCAGGAAGTCTGCGGTTTGAAATGGAACGTTTTGGAAAACAAACTAGCATCAGGCGGAAATGACAATATCGTTTGCGTTTACGATGGCGTGAACAAAAATCCAGTCATGAAGATGGAGGAACACCACGCTGCTGTGAAGGCTATTGCGTGGTCGCCGCACAAAAGAGGTCTACTAGCAACAGGTGGTGGGACTGCGGATAGGCATTTGAAAGTCTGGAATGTGAACACATCGTTGAAGCTAAAAGATGTGGATTCGGGCTCGCAGATTTGTAATCTAATATGGTCGAAAAATACGAACGAAATTTTGACGTCTCATGGGTTTTCCAAGTTTCAGTTGACGCTATGGGATTATCCAACAATGGACCCAGTTGCTACTTTGAAAGCACACAGCTTTAGAGTTTTGCACTTGACATTGTCCAATGACGGGACTACTGTTGTTTCTGGTGCTGGGGATGAGACTTTACGGTACTGGAAGTTGTTTCAAAACATGAAATCTCGCACGCGTGGTCAACAAGCAACCCATTTGCAGCAGTTTGAAAGAGAGCTGAGTCAGCAGGAACAATCTTTCGACCATTCTGCTTCCACTTCATTTCCTCGAAGAGGTTTGGGTGATGATGATGGAAGCAACTTGAACTCAGCGCTACTAAATACATTCAAGTCCATACGATAGAATGACACAAGAACAGTAGCAATAGCTTAAGTAAACAAGTATGTAGGAATAATTTTTTTTTTTTTTAACATTAAAGCTTGGGATTTGTTTAATTAAGTATTGAATGTATACTTTTCTTAGCACCAGGCCTTCATGATTTGGAAAGCCAGGTCTTAATCTCTGGGACCTTTTAATGAATCACCTTTTGGGACGAACCGTACCCCGAAAAACATTCAGAAACATCCGAAAAACATTCAGAAACATCCGAAAAACATTTGAAAACGTCCGAGTAAAAAAGAGATGTGACTGGAAAATATTTTTTTTTATGACTCACACAAATCATAAGCTATTTATGATCTTTTTCTTCATCAAATCTAGTCACGATGAAAAATATTTAGCGAGTTTTCAAAAAAAAAAACCTGCTTTGAATGAAATTTTTATCTTGAACGTGTCATGGATAAAAAGCATATTTTTGGTCCAAAAGCGACACTCCAAAAAGCTTTAACAATAGCTTAAAAGAAAACCAAACATTGATCCAACAAAAAAACAACACAATGTCAGCTTTATTGAAAAAGGCATTTACCCAAGCCAGAGCAGAAAACAGAAATGCTCTAGTTACTTTTATGACAGCAGGTTTTCCAACTAGCGACTCTACTGTCCCAATCATGAAAGCCTTCCAAGATTCGGGTGTGGACGTTATTGAACTAGGTATGCCATTTAGTGACCCAATTGCTGATGGGCCAACAATTCAAACTGCCAACACCAAAGCCTTGGAAAATGGTGTTTTGACAGGCGACGTCATCAATTACGTCAAAGAAGCAAGAGCTCAAGGCGTTACTATCCCAGTGCTTTTAATGGGGTACTACAATCCAATCTTGAGTTACGGTGAAGAAAAGTTTATCAAGGAAGCTGCCGAAGCTGGTGTCAACGGGTTTTTGATCGTTGATTTACCTCCGGAAGAAGCTATCAAGTACAGAAACTTTTGCAACAAGTATGGCTTGAGTTTGGTTCCGCTAGTTGCTCCTAGTACAACCGACAAAAGATTAGAGGTGTTGGCCGGACAATTGGCTGACTCTTTTATTTACGTTGTTTCTAGAATGGGTACCACCGGTGTTCAGTCCCAAAGTGTTGCCACCAGCTCCTTGGACGACCTTTGTGCCAGAGTCAGAGAATACTCCAAAGACATTCCAATTGCAGTTGGATTTGGGGTTTCCACCAGAGAACACTTCACCGCTGTTGGTAAAAGTGCAGACGGTGTTGTGATCGGATCCAAGATTATCAACTTGGTGGCTGACTGCAAAACCAAGGAAGAAGCATACGCCGCGGTTAAACAGTACTGTGAAGGAATCTTAGCAGGATACAAGCACAAAGTGTTAAGCATTGAAGAGTTCAACGCTGCAAAAGAACAAAGCTTGAAAGGTGTAGCACCAGCTGCTGGTTCTGAAAGCAAAACAGACATCAAATTTAACGAAAAGCACGTCACACCACAAAACTTTGGTGACTTTGGTGGTCAGTATGTCCCTGAAGCCTTGCACGCATGTTTGAGAGAGTTGGAAGATGCTTTTGACGCTGCCAATGCTGATCCAGAGTTTTGGAAAGAGTTCAGAAGTTTGTATGATTACATAGGTAGACCATCGTCATTGCATAAAGCAGAAAGACTTTCGGAGCACTGTGGTGGAGCCACCATCTGGTTAAAAAGAGAAGATTTGAACCACACCGGGTCCCATAAAATTAACAACGCGCTGGCTCAAGTTTTGATCGCCAAAAGACTGGGTAAAAAGAAAATTATTGCAGAAACTGGGGCTGGTCAACACGGTGTTGCTACGGCCACTGCCTGTGCTAAATTTGGGATGGAATGTACTGTTTTTATGGGTGCTGAAGATTGCAGAAGACAAGCTTTAAATGTCTTCAGAATGAAAATTTTGGGTGCCAACGTTGTTCCTGTTCAAAATGGTACCAGAACTTTGAGAGACGCAACTTCGGAAGCCTTCAGATACTGGGTTTCCAATTTGCAAAGCACTCACTATGTTGTCGGCTCTGCTATTGGCCCACATCCATACCCAACCTTGGTCAGAACATTTCAAAGTGTCATCGGGCAAGAAACCAAGGAGCAGTTCAAAAAGTTGAATGATGGAAAATTGCCTGACGCCGTCGTTGCTTGTGTTGGTGGGGGTTCCAACAGTACCGGTATGTTTTCTCCGTTTGAAAAAGATTTGGGAGTCAAGATGTTGGGGGTTGAAGCTGGAGGTGACGGTTTGGAAACCGGTATTCACTCTGCCACGTTGACGGCAGGAAGACCAGGTGTTTTCCATGGTGTGAGAACATTTGTTTTGCAGGACACTGATGGGCAAATTCACGATACACATTCGGTATCTGCAGGTTTGGATTATCCAGGTGTTGGGCCTGAATTGGCTATGTGGAAGGCTACTGGCCGTGCCGAGTTTATTGCTGCCACAGATGCTGAAGCCTTGGAAGGGTTTAAGTATCTTTCTCAATTGGAAGGTATCATTCCTGCATTGGAATCTTCCCACGCAATCTTTGGCGGTATGCAATTGGCTAAAAAAATGAACAAAGATCAACATATTGTTATCAATGTTTCTGGTAGAGGGGATAAAGACGTTCAAACCGTTGCTGAAGTGTTGCCAAAACTAGGGCCAAAAATTAACTGGGATTTGAGGTTTGAAAAGGATCCAAGTGCATAAATAATTAATATGTAAATGTGTATATCTTTGCAACACTTTAAAACCCTTCACTTTCAAAAAATTAAGGTTTTGTAAACTCTTTACCAGGATTTGCTCAGTTTGAGGTTAATTTTCACAGTGCAAAAAAAAAAGAAAAAAACATGCGAATTTTGTGGATCGAACACAAGACCTTCAGATCTTCAGTCTGACGCTCTCCCAACTGAGCTAAATCCGCTTGTTTTGATTTAGATATAGTATTAGGTTAACTAAACAAGAACACTACATGAGCTTGGCACTACTATAAAACTGAAATGTAGTTGCTTTGTGATCAGTGTTATTATTGATAATCCTTTGCTGATTGATTTTTTATAAAAGTAAAGCTTTACAACTCTGCTGGCAACTTATACATAATGTTCACTATCAAAGAGGTCCAACCTGTAAAATGCTCAACCCCACCCCCCACACCGTTTTCTGCTTTGTAATTTTCGTAAACATAACCGCTTTTCTTCCAAACTTTGAACACATTGTTGATCAAGTTGGTTCTCAAATCTTTGTACAAAACTCTGGCTTTTTCCAAAGAATGCTGGGGCGTTTCTTCGGAGTCAAAGAAATCTTTATGTTTTCCAGCTATTTGGTTGCCTAGCGATTTTGCAAAACCAAGGGGCCCATTCGGAACAACGTTGTTCACCATCTTTCTTTTGATATCTTCCAGCACTTGGCTGTCAGTTGAATTTTCGTCACCACTGCCAAAATAGTAATTTAGGGCATCTAAACACAGGTAGTTGATGTTCAACCACACAGGGCTTCTCCAGTAGTTTTCGTTTGTTCCGTAGTATTTGTCTTTCTTTGACAAAGACAACAAACCATAAGGACTAAAAATTTTACTCCTGTCTGACATTAGCTCTAGCACATAGGGCAAAGTAGAGGAGTTTTTCGGTAGCAACTTCAAAGCAAACGGTAACAAAGAAATGTAGCCTTCATGGCAAATATGTTCCATTTCATCAGTGAAAGGGTTAATGGCAACATCACAAAAAGCCTTATGAGCTGAGCTCCAGTGGAAATTGTGTAAATTTTTGATTGCCTCTTCTTCATGCTTAGAATACTCAGCAACTTCATCTTGGTAACCCAAAATTTCAGCAAGTTCTTTTAATGATCTTGAAAAAGCCCCTACCCATGCCAACGCATCAACATTCATTTCGGATATATCTACATAGTCAGCTCTAGGATAATCATCCAAGCCGCTAGGCAAACAATGATCAAGACTTCTTCCTGCCCATCTATACAGCTCGTTGAAATTTACAGAGCTCATATCATATCCTTCTTCTTCTTCTTCAAAATACGCAGAGTATTCATCAGCACATCCTTTTTGTGTTTTTTTGAACCAGTTATAGTGTTTTACCAAAGTAGGGTAGATTTTTTTAGCATACTCCATTAACAAGCTGGCATTTATTTTCATATTGTCTTTGTCAAAACTTGTCTCTGCTCTGGTATCGTTTTTTCTTTTGGATGATGTGTCAACAGCCCTTTTCATAATTTCACTAAAAGCAAGTAGCAGTGTCGGAGGATTAGCAACTTGGGGGCTTTGAACTTGAAATTCTTCAGGAACTTTGCTTCTGGCTTCCTCTCCTAATATCAATTCCCTCGCAACCCAGCCTGTGTTTTCATCAATTTGATTAAACCAGCTTTGCAAAATCTCAAAGCACAACTCAAAGTCATACTCCAGTAGCTGCAACAAGTGGAACCCCTCGTCCCAGTAAAAACCACGAGGAAAAAACGCTCTGCTGGGAACCAACGAGTATAATGAGTGAGGGCCTTCCATTTGCACACTATTCCATTTTATGTCTTGGAACGAATGGTCTAGCACTTCTGTGTCTCTATCAACACGTTGTGACCCATGGAAATATCCTAACCCACCAAGGAGATTGAAAAACGTTTGCTGAGCAAAATCTTTTTCTTCTTGAGCAAAAGCGACAGCACTGTTGCCTGCTGCAGCAATTTTGGTTTCGTATTTACTCTTGATAAGCGCCAAGTTATTTTCGATTAAATCAGCCAACTCTTCAGGCCCGCTTATGTTTTCCGTGGAGTGTTCAGAGTTGTAAATCACGTCGAACTCAAAAGATTCGGATAAGTTAAAAGTTTTTTGGACAAAATGGAAATTCCCTTCCTCAAAATCGTGGACGTTTCTGATAGTTTGCATAGCTGCCATATCAATTCTTTTAGGTGTTTTTCGCAAATTTTGCATTATGTTTGAAACCGAGTCACTTACCAACAGTTGAAATATATCCTTTGCTTTCCAAGTGTCCTCTTCAGGAACATTCATGGAATAATGCACAGGCTTAGAAGTGTCAATCTGTGGGAACACATCGGCATCAATCAATGACTCGTGGTATTTACCCCGTATATCGTAAATCTCAATTTGGTAGTCTTTTAACTCTGAAGAGCTTCCAACAAAACTCATTTTGTTCGATTTGTCCTGTGTGCAAGCAAACTTACTGGGTGTCATCATAAGATAGTCCGATGCCTCTTTGGAAGCTTGACTCATGTACATAATTATGGACAAAGATGTAGGTTTTTCCTTCGCTTCGGCTAAAGGTTGGCCAATGACTTTGTACCCCCAATTACTGCCATCCGAAGACTTGGTCCATAAAATTGTTAAGTTGATTTTGTTCATAGAGTCTATCAAAACTTGTTTACCTCCTAGTCTTGGATCGTACAATTCCCAACTATAGTGGTCTAAATTATCTCCTTGTTCCACAAAATGTCTGATATTTTTCAAAAATTGCCTTTGAAACTGGACAGCATTTCGAACTGGAGCAGAGCTAGAACTTTGAAACCAAAACAGCCCTGAGCTCCATGGTGTTTCATCAATGTACCTTGGTCTTATACCGAAGTAGCAGTTAGATCTGTAGGGAGCCCATAGGAGGGATTGATTTAGCGTCTGCTGAAAACGTCTATTTTCCGCATTTGCTACGTCAAACTTTGCAGATTCTGGGGCAGCACTGTAAGCTTTCAAAAAAGGGCATAAAACAGCGGCCAGAATCAAGCATTTAATGAAAATCATGCTTGTTGTTGGTCGAGTTTTTGTTTGGAACAATTAAAACTGATTGCGATGTTACGTTTGTGAAACGAACTGTTCTTTGGCACATTTTTTTTTTTTCACGCGCTTTGTAAAAAAAAAAAAATAAATAAAAAAAAAATGAATAAAGGGACTTCAAGAAAGTTTTCAATGCCACTTAAAACAGGCTCTGTGTTTCATTTTGATTTCCAAAACAGGTTAAGATGAACAAAGAAAAGTCTCAAAAACCAATTTTTTGAACATGTGTGTATTTGTTTGTTTTTTTTTTAAGAGCTTATTCAAAGTAGAACGACCAGTTTACTTATTTGTTTATTTTTCAATGACGTCACCAACATATCCAGTGCTCAGGATATCTAAACCAAGGTGAAAAATCCAAACCAAAAAAATAAACATGAAAATTTTACTACTTAAGAGATTGGGAAGAATAATAACAACTACAAAGTTACATCAATACTTACATCTTGTTTTCCTCAAAAAAACCCTTTGGCTCTTTTTTTTCTTTTCTTAGACGGCTGCGATCTCGAGGTTTGCTGTGATGCCTGCTGTGATCCACTCAAAGAGAAACCCGGTGGCATTGAGGACGGTAAAGTAGCGTGACTGAAACTTTGCCAACTATTTCCCAGACCTTGGGACTGCAAAACTTGTTCCTGTTTTCTTTTTTGACTTGATGGTTGACTGGATTGGGATAGTCTGATTTCTGGAAGCTGCTTCTCAGTTTGCAGTCTTAAAGCTGCATTAGTGCGATTCAATGAGTTATGCTCCATACGTAATGTGTCAGTTGAGGCAGCAACTTCATCTGAAGACCATTCTGCTAGCAGGCTCTGGTACTGCACATCCAAAGCTTTCGTATCATCTGCATTTTTTGCTTTGAGAGAGCTGTGGTTAAAAACGCAAAGCGAGCTGAGCACGACTGTTTTCAGAAAGACATTTAAGTTAGAGCGTTGCTTGAAAGACATGGCAGAGCTTATGGAATCAAAAAGGTCCTGGAATTCAGTTGTTCCGGACGTGAATAACTGGTTTGCTAATAAATTTGTTATTTCGGTGACTGCATATTTGCAGTCAAAATGTTTCCCAATTTGCTCAACAAAGGAGAAAAATTCATCAGTGTCACTAACATCAAAATTGGGTGTTTCAAACCTGATCAAGGATTTCACAAAAGCTGGTGCACTAGCTTTAGTAATATGATTTTCTAGAGACAGTCCATACTTCTCATACTTATCAACTTCATCACCGGTGTTGTGCAAAGGCGAAATCAAAACATCACTTCCATTTTTGGTATCCAAATACTTCAAGAAATTGTAACTTGTCTGTGGAATAGATAAGTTGAAGTGTGTCTTTTCATGATCGAATGTTGAAAAACAGCTGTGACCTTTGTTAAAGTCAAGCTCCATGTAGCATAATTTGCTTTCATCTTGAAGCTTGAACACGACCCCAACGGCAGCAGTGTGTAATGAAGAACCTTTTCCTCCTTCAGTGAAATATGGACTCAAATCACCAGAGATCATTTCAAAACATTGCAGCGGCTTTCCAAACTCAACGTAGATGGGAAGCTGACTCACTTTTATCGGTTCGTTTCGTGTTACTCGAAACTGGTACAAAAATAGCACAGATGTGTTTCTGGCATGAGTCCCAACAAACAAGTTACCATCTCCGCAGATCGCAGTCGACAACTCAAGACTTTGCTGGTGATCGAAGTAATGCTTCCAAGAAAACGCTTTTGATAACAAACCTGATCCGTTCATATGTAGGATTTGTATTTCCATTGTAGTCAGAATCACAATATAATCTCCAACCCTTACGACGTCATGGATTCGAGACCAAGTTTTGTTTTCTGACAATTGAAGCAAGTCAGTATTACCATTTAAGCTTGTGGACACAATCTTGGTTTCACCAAATAAAAGTAACTTGTCGTGTTCCTTGGTCCAAATGACTTTTCTCCAAACACTATCTAATTCTTCTGGATCAAATATACTCCCGCAAGCGTTTGGAAGCAAAGCTAGCTTAAGAATGCTGCCGGTGTGTTTCAAGTGTACCATGCACCAATTTCCGACGCAGTCCATGAATGCAGCTTGATTTTTATCAAAGGGAGAAAAAACTACATCGACAAAAGGGTTGGACTGAAACTGTGATTTTTGGAAACTGGCCTGGACAAATAAGGCTTCTTCTTCACAAGCTTCCAAAAGTTTTAGAATAATTACATTCCCATTCTCCAATATCAATCCAAAGTTGTCTGAATAAACCAGCGCGACTTCTGAGAGAACTGGAGTCACTATTTTCAAAATTTTAGACTCACACTCCAGTTTCAGGATAAATTTACTTTGGTACTGCATTTCAAAGACGGATCTGTTTTGACCACTACTAAAACATAGCACGGGCTTGGGGTCTTTGTTCGCGCGCAAATCCGCTGCGGTTTGCACATGGCCCAAAGCAAAGACGGTTTGAATATGTGATTTCATCTGTGGGAAAGCGCGTTTGTCCTCAAGATCCAGCTTCAAATCCGGTGTTTTTAGGCTAGGTATAAACTCAGATGGTGTCACGGACCGGCTCGGGAGATAGCAAGCATGCAATGATGTATGCAAAGACTTTGTTTTTCGCTGGTCTAGCAATGCTTGAGTTGATTGGGCTTGCGGTAAGCTTGATTCCCAGGGGGTAAATGCATTAAAAGCACCCAGTCCATGCTCAGGAACCACATTTGTTGGCAAAGATGTGGAAGAATCTTCTGATACATTTTTCGAAGGTTCTGATAAATCTAAAATAACGCGTTTCTTTTGGTTGATTATCACGGCTGGTTCAAAACAATTGTCATCCGTTTTCAAAGACTCCCATTTATTGTCAATCGAATAGGTGTTACAAGTGTTGCTCCCAACATCCAGCTGCACACCTTTTGAAAAAAAAAATGGATGTTTGGTAATAGATTCGGGCGGCACGCTGCCTTTCATGCGCAAATAGCCTTGAGATCTCTGAGAGTTCATATAAAGCTCGCTCTTTGAAGTTGGAAATAGAATGGCACTTTTGTTAGTTTTATTTGCTTTGTACTTAGCCACTAAGCAAAGCTTTCTTTGAAGCAGCTCGGCCCAAGATCGAATAAGCTTCAGATCACGAGGAAGTCAAAAAAGCAACCTCAAACACAACATTTACAACAGGTGACCGCCTACCTTTACAAAAAAGTGCGTAGTTTTTATGCTTGTCGAAAAAACCTACATGTTGTACACTCAAGTGTTAAGAATTAGTAAACATCTTAAAATAATACTCTTTGCGGATTTAGCTCAGTTGGGAGAGCGTCAGACTGAAGATCTGAAGGTCTTGTGTTCGATCCACAAAATTCGCATTTTTTTAGACTTTTTGAATCTAATTTTTTTTTTTTACGTGACGTTTAGGCCCAGTAAGAGCCACTTGTGCAAAAATTGGTCAAGGAAAATGCAAGGGACCGGCTTACGATTCGGAACCAAATCCTTATCAAAATTTTATTTTACAGTCGTAAATAGCGTACTGAACACTGTACACAATGATAAACACGAACACCATGCTAACGTTCCTTCAAAGCTTTGTTTCTCTTTTCCCTTCTCTTTAAACGTTCAACTTTTTTAGCATGCATCTTCAGTGCTAATCTCTCATATCTTTCCTTTTCTTCTCTCATCTCTCTTCTTTCTTTGATTCTTTGGACATGAGCTTGTTTTTCATCTTCTTTTTCCTGCTTCAGTTCTTTCAATTTTTGCTTGAACTGCTGGTCCTCCAGTCTCTGCTGCTTCTTCAGCTCCCACGAACTTAGCTTTTTGTTCTTAATGACCTGGGAATGGGGCTTCAAGGGTTTGTTTGTGTTTTTCCACGTTCTCCCACTTTTGTTATTTCCTTGGGCAAGCGCAGCATGGTCGTTGTCCGCCGCACCTTCTATTTGTTCTTTGGCGCTCATTTTATGTAACGTTTGACAAGTGTAGTGCTTTCCTTTTTTTTTTTTTGGTATATTTCTCAAACTTCTACAAGAGCTTTCACTTTGAATATATAAGAAGTCTACAATTGAAGGTTCAGTTTTTTTACTTTCTCATCTGGAGACGTATCACTGTATATCAGTTGGTCTTCCTGTCTCCGTAAGCAGTGCTTTTCGCGCGAAAAAAAAAAATAAAATGTACAAAAAAAAGAAACTTTTTTTCACCAAAACTTGCGGATCTTTGATTCAATCAAAACGTTATCCATTAAGAGCATACTGTCTTTTGAACAGCGTCACTGGTCATCTAATATAAGGAAAATCAGTAACCGAACAACGTATTGTTAAACAGATATTAGCAACGCACTGTCAGTTTTTTCAGCTGTTTTTAAACGACACTTGGTGCAATTTATGGAATAGACTACTCCGTCCATAGAACGAGATCTAGACGTGTGAATAAATCGAATGCTAAACCGCAACTTATCGCTTACGTGCTCTTTATGCAGTAAACGGACGATTACCATTTACAGAACGCGGAAAACAAATGCTTCTCCTAGTAGAAACCATGGCGGGGCTCACAAAAACCAAAAAGCTCGAAAAACTCAGCGTACCTCCATTTTACCAAATGACACACAAGGCATTACGTCTCACGAAGCACTCGAAAAACTTTCTCATTTGAATAACGAAAAAGCACTAGACGTCAAAATTAATGAACTGAAAAATTTTACGGAAAGAATTAAAGAAAGAGTCAAAAGGCAGGACGCTATTGAGATGATGCAGGGAATGGCATCCAAAAACAAAAATACCTTTGATAGTGCTTCAGGGACTACTGATGCGCTGCCCCATTTTTCTAACACTTCATCAACTGAATTACAAAACCGTGAGATTTTAAATTCAAAAACCAAGCCATCTGAGGTGAATATGGTATTGTCCCCAAACTCAGAATTGAATGTTTTTAACAACGACGCATTGGTGCCGTCCTTTTTGTTGGATAAAATCAAAGATGATGCATTGGTCTATAAGTGCTTGATTAACCCTAGAAACAGGAATTTCAATTTTTTGGTCGAAAAACTATACGAGAATAAATATCAGCTAAAGGATGTTCCTCTGTATGATCTACGATATAAGTTCATTCCCTTAATCAGGAACTTGAGCTTTAGCAACATTGAGAAATTAGACAGCATGTTGCAAGATGCCGTTTCTTCTAAAACCAAAACACCTAATTCTGTACTTCCCATGTGCTTTTACGAGTCCATATTCAAAAATTTGTACGACAGCCACTTATCAATGCCAGAAGAAAGTAGCTTCAAATATGTCATTTCTTACTTTGATAACTTGATTTCAAGGTACGAAAAAGGGCTCCAAAACACACCAGCTGAAGATATCAAACAAAAATTCAAGTTTACTCCGCTTATTCTCAACCACATTCTTTCGTACCTTCACAAGATGCAAGAATACACAGACTACCGCTTGATGAACAAGTACATACAAAAGTTTCAGTCAGATTTTGGAGTTCAGCCAAACAGGCAGAACTACACCACGATGATAGCCTTCTCAGTCGCAAACAAAAACACCAAGCAAGCTTGGGATCTATTTGATACCATGAAGTTTTTGAGTGTGAAGGATCATGCACCAGACGAAAATGTGTATATGGTTATGTTGCAGTTGTGCAATCAAGAACTAGATTATGCCAAAGCCCTTGACTTGTACCAAGAGCTTAAAGATCTTCTTGAACAAGCTCATAGCGGAAGAAAACACAAATCTAAACTTCCAATTCATGTAAAAAATCAAGAGCAAACACAGCCTTCAGTTGCTATTTTGTCTGTGCTAGCCATGATTATGGCTAGGTGCAGCAAAGATCAATATACGGCAGACGGCAAAAAAAATGCTTTAATTTTGAAAGGCTGGCAGTTTATTCACGAAATATATGACAGAACTAATGGTTTGCTTCATGAAGGCAGTTTTTCTACTGAGCGTTCTATTCAAAGGCTTGACAATGCACGCTCAAAATTAGACTTGTCTCCTTACCAAGCATTGAAATCTATGATGAGCTTGGCTGCACACGATGGAGATTTAACCTTGGCAAGAGCATTGTATTTTAAATTCATCACATCATTGAACAAATCTAGAGATCAATCTGAAACCCCGAAAAGTTTGGATCCTTCCTTTTTTAATTATCTTCTATGTGCATACAGCAGGTTTGATCCTAAAAAAGTCAATACTCTAGACACGTACAACGAGGGCATCAAGTTAAGAGAGCAGATAATTAATAGTTGTGATTTTAGTAGTGTCAGTGGGATGGACAAAGTTCAAGGAACCAAGGACCTGGTTTTGCCTTACTTGCCAAAAACAGAATTGAGCAACGAAAACGAAATTCTGTTAGAAAGCAGAGCTTTGTGGCATTGGCACATAGAACAATTCTACAAAGAAGGAGCAAAGCAGGGCCATTCTGAAGATTGTATCAAAAATTATGAGGCTGATATTGCCTGTTGTAAAAGCCTAAGTGGCAACAGCTATGAAACTTTTGAGAGAAATATTATGGTTATGATTGACAAGTGGAGAAAAGAAACCAACATTGATTTCAACACGTTTAATTCGAGCAACTTGATTTCTTTTCTTCATATAGCGCTAAAGATGAACGATTTGCAGGAGTTCAAATTGAGGTTGGCCAAGTTTTCCACAACAGAAGCTGACATTAAACGTTATATCAGAGTTGAGTTTGAAAATTCGCCAGGGTCGGACGATATTTCAACCAAAAAAAATAGATACCAGCTTTATTCCTTAAGACACAGGATTTTGCGAGGCAATGAACTGTACTTGACTTGCATCAAAGCAGCTTGTCACTTCAAGAACTTGGAATTTGGGCAAGAGATTTGGAAAGAAAGAGGAGAGTACAGGGAAACCGAAGATTTTAAAAAGAGCATATCTGACGTCAAAAACAAGGGTGGTCAGCACGACGAGTTGTTTGCCAAAGAGGTTTGTTCCTTGTTCACGCAGTTAGGTCACTTAAAAGACGCACTAAGTGTTGTATTGAGTTCAAGAAGGTTCATAAACTGGAGATTTTCTGATGTAAAACCGCTTTATGAGCAGCTTGCAGCACTAGAGGACATACACTCTCTGAAACTATTGAAGGAATGCTTGAAAAAAAGTAGTAAAAAGTATGACTCCAATTTAAAGAAATTAGAAGAGAAATTAGAAGAATTGAAAATTTAGGTAACAATTATACACACCTCTTCATGTAAATAAAATCATTGGTATAACTCAGTGGAAGTGACTAGTATTAGGGGAGCAATAAATCCTCTGGTTTCACCTCTCCTTGCAAACTTCTTATTTCAAATTGCAATCTCTTGATCTCTTTTCTCAAGCTTTGGTCCATGTATCTGTCAATATAGTAAGTGGCCCCCCTGTATGCAGCTGAAAAGAAAATTCCGGTTAAAAACAGAGTTGCCGCAGTTCTATTTGAGAACCATATGGAGCAAAGTGACATGGTGAGTAACTGATAAAGATACTGAAAAAGGGTGTAAGCAACCATTGGAAAAGGCTCACGCAGTCTGATGACCCTACCAAACAGTGGTGAGTTTTTAAAAGTATGTTCTGTCAAATACCTGAAGCTTGTCATTCTTTCTTTGTTTTTGACCTTTTCAGACTTTTTGAATGTAATAAAATAGTGGTAAAGCACTTGCCACACCAAATAGTAAAGGGATGTCCAAAAAACGCTTGATTTCATTGACCACTGGTTGTTTTTGCCAGAATTGTAGTTGTTTCTCAATAAAGCTACAATTGGAAACCGCTCTTCTTGAAATTTTGTTCCATTCAAAGTGTAATGAATAACGTATAGTGTCAGTGGAGGCATGATATGAATAAAGCACGATGTTACTTTATCCATAGAATGCACAACCAACGAGTTTCTCCAGGTGATGACAGCCCAACACAGAGTTCCAAAACTCAATGCAAAACATGAAATATACAACTCCTTAGAGTTAGGGAAAGCCCAAATAAAGGCCAAAACCATAAAGTTGACATAATAGCATAAGTCTGCCATAAAATAATGATTTTTTGTTTTGTAGTAGGTGTAAAATCTTATTGGCATCAAAACAAAGAACACAAATGTGTAATAGACGTGGAAGTACTCAGGGAGAGACCCCATAATAAATCCTATGGCAAACAAGTTAATCAGAGTGAAGGAGTAAAAAAGTTTTTCTAAAGCTGTGGGTTCATTGAAAAACACGTCTTGTAACTTAGAATCCAATTTACCTAACTGCTGTTGAACAGCGGCTTTGTTATTAAGAAGGTTTTTCGTTTTTGCATGTAATTGTCCAGTTTTGTTTCGTAGAAGCTCTCTCGGGGAAGAATGAAAAGTAAAATTATCTATGGCCTGTGGATCCAAATACTCAAAAAATTTATGGAAGATGTTTGAAGAGCTGGGGGTTGGTGTGAGCTGTGAGAGCTCAGAGGTCTCGGAAAACAATTCAGAAGTGAAAGATGATGAGGAGGAATTGGATGAAGTTCTAGACTTGGTTTTGTCAGAGACGCTTGTGCTCAGGTTTTTCTTTGCGCTTTTTGCTCCTGAGGAGAAAACATCATTTGAGTGCAAACCTGTATCTAGATCTTCTTGTTGCTTGGTGTCCCTTTTATGAGTCATGGGTAGCAAAGTTGTAGTTTTGGTTTCGTTCAAGTCAATAAAGAATTATCACACCAGTAGGTACATATCGCTTCTACTTTCCAAACTTGATCAATTAGAAATAGTTAATGATTCAATAGTAAAAATTAACATGTTTCCAATAAACGGCATTTTGGATCTTCGCAGAAATAAGGTTTTCTGAGCTGTGCTGTTGGAGAGATAAATGCGAGAAAAAAATTACTCAAAGTAAGCAAAAAAAAAAAAGATCAGACACATGAACAACATGTGAAAAAGTTGTTGTTATTACTTCTTAATGTGTACTGCACTAAAGTTTAAATTTTTATCTAATTATCCGATATAGTGTAGCGGCTATCACATCACGCTTTCACCGTGGAAATCGGGGTTCGACTCCCCGTATCGGAGATGCATTTTATTTTTGCTTTTAAAAAGTTAGCTCAACCAGTTTTTCTTCTGCGCAGTTATACATGATGATACTAAATAAAAAAATATTCGATTAGTCTTGAAGACAGCATTTAATGTGCATGGTTAGAAATTTATAATGGTTCTGAATATAATGTCTATGAAGAAAAATCTGGTTTAAAACGTTTTTTTTTTGCCTTGCCACACCTTTGCTTTGAGGAAATTGTTTTGAAGAAAAATGCTCAAAAAGAGCATACTGCGACATGGAATGTTATAACCTAAAAAGCGCTGGAAGATTAATTTAAACGCTCTGACGGTTGCTTGTAAAAAATAACTTGATGACCAAACCTTTTGAGCTCGAGTTTGGGTAGCTGTGTGGCTGCTCTTTGAAAATGGCACCTGTCTAATTAGATTTAACTGGAAACTATGTAATTTCGAAATGAAACAAGTGTCATGACAGAAGAAGTTGTTCAACTCGGACAGCCTTTCTGAAATAGACCTAAACTTAGCAAACACGTAGCCACGTGATTAAATTATTGTGGTTTCCGCCAACCTTCATAGCTGGGTAAAATTATCACTGAAATATATATATCAGTTAGGCGCAACATTTCTTTTTTTTTCTTTTTTTTTTTCTTCTAGGTCACATTTTGGCTCATAAAGCCTACAGAAAATCATTAACGAACCATTGTCATCATCAGATCCCGGTGCTACATAATTTTAATGACTATACTGATTTCACCCCAAGCAGCTTTTGATTAAATGAAAAAAAATATATATCACTCCTATCTTACTGAGAACAGCAAAGCTCACATATCCAAACGGCCACTGCTCATACATCTGTCCATATGGTTTTGAAGTCTACATCAGCTAGTGACGTGTCAGTGTACCAGGTGTCTGGGTCGAACGTTTCCAGATCGCTTCCGGACTGGATTGCCAAGAAAAGAAAACAGTCATTGAAAAATGATTTGGATTATCAAAATAGGGTTGAGCTTATCCAAGATTTCGAGTTTCGTGAAGCATCAAATAAAATCAAGGTCTCGCCTAATGGTGAATTTGCAATGGCAACAGGGACCTACAAGCCGCAAATCCATGTTTATGATTTTTCTAACTTGTCCATGAAATTTGAAAGACATACAGATGCTGAGAATGTTGATTTTGTGATTTTGAGTGATGATTGGACCAAATCCGTGCATTTACAAAACGACAGATCTATTCAATTTCAAAACAAAGGTGGAATCCATTACACAACAAGAATTCCAAAGTTTGGAAGATCTTTAGCTTACAACAAAGCAAATTGTGATCTGTACGTTGGTGCGGCATCCAATGAATTATATAGATTGAACTTGGATCAGGGAAGATTTTTGAACCCATTCAAACTAGACTCCGAAGCAGTGGGGGTCAATAGCGTTACAGTCAACCCTGTGCACAACTTAATTGCTGTTGGGTTAGAGCATGAGCCTATTGTGGAGTTTTGGGATCCAAGAGCAAGATCCAGAGTGGCTAAGCTGCAAGTTCATAATGATTTGGTCAGCAGCACGGAAAACAGCAGTGCCGATGTTTCTGCAACAGCTTTCAAAAATGACGGATTGAACTTTGCATGCGGTAGCTCAAACGGATACTCGTTTTTGTATGATTTAAGACAGTCTCAGCCATATCAAGTTAAAGATCAAGGTTATGGTTTTGAAATTAAGAAAATAATATGGTTGGATTCTTTGGACGACAATAATAATAGCAAAATCTTGACATGTGATAAAAGGATCGCAAAAGTTTGGGATCATAATACAGGAAGGCAGTATGCTAGTATGGAACCTAACGTCGACATCAACGACATTGAGCATGTTCCGGGCTCAGGAATGTTTTTCACTGCCAATGAAGGTATTCCTTTGCACACGTATTATATTCCTAATTTGGGCCCAGCTCCAAAATGGTGTTCATTTTTGGACTCGATTACAGAAGAATTGGAGGAAAAACCAAACGAATCAATTTACAGCAACTACAGATTCATTAGTAAAGATGATGTGAAAAAGTTGAACATTGTTCACTTGATTGGGTCAAAGGTGTTAAGGCCTTATATGCATGGTTTTTTCATCAACAACGAATTGTATGATAAGTTAGCCTTGATTTCCAATCCAGAATCCTACAGAGACGCTAGAGAAAGAGAAATTCGTAAGAGAATTGACAAAGAAAGAGAATCGAGAATCAGATCATCGGCAGTTAGCAAGCCTCCAAGCAAAGTCAAAGTCAATAAAAACTTGGTGGAAAGATTGGCTATCAAGAAAGGTGAGAAAACCATGGAAGGTGTGTTGGAAGATGACCGTTTCAAGGAAATGTTTGAAGACGACGATTTCCAAGTCAATGAAGAAGATTATGATTACAAACAGTTGAACCCAGTGAAATCTGCCAAGGAAACCGACGAAGGTGCTGCTAAGAGAATTAGAGCCTTGACCGCAGCAGAAGAGTCAGATGAAGAAAGAATTCAAAGTAAAAATAGAGGTAACAGTCACTACGATGACGAGTCTGAAGAGGCTTCTGAAGAAGATTCAGAAGACGCCGTTTCTGACGAAGAGGCGGAAATGAGCGCAGAACAGAAAAAGAGAATTCAAAAACAAATGGCAGCTATTCAACGTAAGAAAGCAGAAGCCAAAAGATACGAACTGGAAATGAAAGCTTCCACCAATATCGATGGCAGCTCTGGAAGCAGCAAAGGCAAAGAAGAAAACACTTTTGGTCAGCAAGTCGCAAAGTTGCAGAAGGACTATAACGAGAAACAGTTAGATGCGAAGGATTCCATATTGAGAAGAAACCAATTTGGAGAAGCAGAACTAACCTTTGTTCCAAAAAAACCACAGCAGAAAAAGAAGAACGTGTCCTTTGCAGGCCACGACGACGAAGATGATGATGAAGAAGAAGAAGAAGCAGACGAAGAAACAACTAAGAAAGACAATGGAAGAATCAAGCAAAGATACGATGGTAGAAGAAGAGCCAGTAAAAACGTCTTCAGAGGTATGTAAAATGTGTACTGTAGGTTAATAATT
Organism: Hanseniaspora vineae; assembly: GCA_000585475.3. Taxonomy (NCBI): domain Eukaryota; kingdom Fungi; phylum Ascomycota; class Saccharomycetes; order Saccharomycodales; family Saccharomycodaceae; genus Hanseniaspora; species Hanseniaspora vineae. The sequence goes on from JFAV03000023.1 coordinate 81,491, forward strand.
TTTTCTTTTTTTTCTTTTGTAAGAAAGAGGAATAGACTAATGAAGGAGGAAAAGTCTCATTGATAAGAGAGCCAAGTCTTGCAAAAACTTCGTGTATTTCAGGGTGTTAACTTGAATTCTGCTAATATCTGTCACCAGAGACCCTAGGGCTCCGGCTTGCTTCAGCAGAGTTTTTCCGAAAAAAATATTTAGAAAGCCTGTTGTACCGGGTGGATTGGAAACCAACCTAAGATGAAACGGCTGTTGAGGTGTCGCCTCAAAATCATCAGATTTATCAAATACTTCATAAACCCATCACACGAGAAAGTATTTTAGTTTACCCAGAAATAAACCATTTTCTAATTTTGCGTTCGCAAAACCGTCTAATGACAAATAAAACAAATCTACCTCTATCCAAGCGTTCCTTTTCTTGGCTAGCTAATTGCGTACGAAGCAGCATGTGCTACTTGCTCATGTTTCACGGTAAATGTTTCTGTATGAGCTATTTCAGTACCGCTGATAAAACAAGATCCTTGATTAGCAGTATTTCTTTATTCATATTTTGGAATTGCGCTGTTTAAGATTCTTGGTGTTTCACTTATCTTCCTTAGTTCTGCTATTTGTTTGCTTTGTTTGAAAAAACACGAGAAAAATATGACAACTAGAGCCTCATGTTATTGTCACGTGTTTCCAGCAGGTAAAATTGGAAAGTGGGAGAGATTTCATGATGCACTTTATTGGTTAGAATATCTGAGCTCGAGAAGTCCTTATCAAGAAAACTCTAAGCTTTTTACGAAATGGTTAAAAAGCGCCTTTCGGAGTTGTTTTGAGTTCAACTCTAACAAAGCATGGAAGTGGGTTGACTTCTTGGTGCAAATTTTAACCGAGCAGCCTCTTGAAACTGCTATATCGGACAATACTATTGACAATCTTTTTTTTTTTCCGAAACTCCGACTACTATACATGTTTTAAGTTTTTTTTTTATCCTTGCTGTTGGTGTTGTTCTCCAGAATGTCCATTGATTACAATGGAAGACCCTTTTGAGATTGCATGAAGATGTTTTCTTTAATGCGTTGTTGTTTCTCAAAACTCCTTCTCACACATACAAAAGCCGTTCAAAAAGCAAGATCCACAGAGAATATCCAATAAAGAAAAGATTGTCGCAGGACAATAGAATACAAAATATGGGGATCAAGAAAATATTTGGCATCAAGCCACCTGAAGAAATGACAGAGGAGCAAAACAGAGAGTATTTGATGGATCTTGGGGTCCCGGTGAAAAACCTTAACAAGAAAAAAAGATCAAAGTTTGCAGCTTATGGCGTTATGGGTTCAGACAGAAGATTTGAAAAAACGTATGCCCCACCTGGCTATGAACAGTATGCAAAACCCGCGGGTGCCACTGCTAATGCGGAAGATGACGAGGATGACTTGAACAAGTCAGTTGCTGATTACAAGTTAGACGACGATGACGGCCCAAAGGCCGGTTCGAGCAATCCATACAGTAGAAACAATATTGGGGCAAACCCTTACGACAGAGGTTCCGGTGGGGCTGCAAGTGCAGTTCCTTTCAGTGCAGTGCCAACTCAAGCAGCTGCCAAAGGTCCTTACGCAAAAGGTGAAAACTCTGAACGCACCAACCCTTACGAACGTGCACCACAAGCCAATCCTTATGAGACCACGTCACAATCAAATCCTTATGCTGGTGTCAGAAGCAATGATCCCTACAGCTACGCGTATGACAATCCATCCAACGCGAGCGCTGACGTTGCTGGTCAGAACCGTTTTGAAAGTCCGTATGGCACTAGCACTAACGGCTCTACCCCTAACGCTAGCAGTTCCTCTAACGCAGGCGGCACTGCAGATGTGGCACATGTTTCAGATGTTGGTGCATCAGCCTATTCTCCTAGACTGGCTAGAGGTGCCAGAAACAGCAACAACCCTTTTACCAGAAGGGCTGCTAGCAATGCTGACACGCAAGATCATTCCAATCCGTATTTAGCTTCCAATCCTGGGAGCGGCTCTCCTGCTTTAGGCAGAAACTCGTCACAAAGAGCAAGCAGAATCGTTTCTCCTAGCGCTAGCGCAAACCCAAACACACAAAGCCCACTGATGCGCAACAACTCTTCTTCGAACCCGTATGCTAACATGAGCTCAAATGTTTACAATACTAGTGGAAACAGCAATGACAACTCTTCAGCTACCAGAACTTCCTCATTGACAAAAAGAAACAGCGTGAGTCACCCATATAATAATGAAGGAAGTTATTCTGATGTTGATACGTTTGACTTTGAGAATCCAAGCTTTCCCACTTCAACAGGGAACAGACCTGAAAGTGAGGAAATTTACAACAATCATGAAAACTCCTCGGGTGCGTTTGAAAGGCGCAACAACGACAACAACTACAATAATGACCAGGGTCAATCACATTACAACTCTAACTCCAATATTAACTATAATGGAGATGATGACGACGATTTCAATGCTGCCCCTAAACAATACTACGCGAATGATGATTTGAACGCTTCAATATATGAAAACGAGGAGTATGCTAACAAAGGTGACGGTGAGTTCGGCTCTTACCAAGGTGGATCGTACAATGATGGAAACAAAGGATACAAGTCCTTTGATCAATTGCGCGAAGAAGAGCAGATGAAACAGCAGCAAATGGAGGATGAAGAAGTTGACGAAATTAAGCAGAAAATTAGATTCACCAAGCAGTCGTCTGTTGCATCAACTAGAAATACTTTGAAAATGGCGCAAGACGCAGAAATGGCTGGAATGAATACTTTGGGGATGTTGGGAAATCAAAGTGAAAAATTGAACAATATCGAAAGCAACTTGTCTTTAATGAAAGTGCAAAATAGAACAGCGACAAATAAAGTTGATGATCTAAAGAAATACAATCGTTCAGTGTTTGCCGTTCATGTTGGAAACCCTTTTACGTCGAAAAGACGGTTGAGAGAGCAAGAAGAAAAGATTAAACAGCAACGGATGCAAGACAAAGTGATGCAAGAACACGTTGACCAAGAGTTGTACAGCTCCGTAAAGAGGATCGGTGGTGCTTTGGACGAAGTTACGAAAACAGATGAATTGAAGGATCGGTACCAAAGAAGAGAAATATTGGAGAAGGCCAAAAGATACCAATTCGAGCAGGATGAGGAAGACGATGACATGGAGCACGAATTGGACAAAAACTTGAACCATATCAGCGATATCAGTGGTCGGTTGAGAAAGCTGGCTATTGCAACCGGACAAGAGGTGGACAAACAACAAGGAAGATTGAGACAGATCGAAGATGATACGGACAACCTGGATATCAACATTCATTTGAACACCCACAGATTGCAACATATTAAGTGATTTTTTTCACTCTTTAAGATTGCAGATTTTGTTCACAAACGTTTATAGAAGAAATATAGGAATGGTTTTTTTGAAATGGAAGCTGAGAAAGGAAAAAAAAATAAAAAAAATAGAAATGTGTTTTGTGTGTATATATGTTTATGCTAAGTGATGTCTTGTGTAAATTTTTTTTTTTTTTAAAATTATTTTGTTCAAAAAAATGTTCAAAGAAAAAAAAAAAAAAAAAATAGGCTTGTGATTTATCTATAATGGTGTAATGTGTTTAAATGTGCTGGAAGAGGATGACAACAACCCCATGTTTATCTCTACCTGGCAACTCTATAAGTATTTTTGTATGTGTGTGTGTTTTTGTATTTCGATTTAACTGTTTTACTCAAAAAAAAAAAAGATGTCTTTAGCAAAGAGCTGTGTAATTTTAAATATGGTTTTCATTTAACCATATCTTGTAGTTGTTTTCACAGATGCCATCGTTCAATTCTTGTCCATAGTTTCCCTTTGGTTCCAAAGCTTTCTTGTAAAAGATCTGATGACTTTGATCAAATAAGGAAATATATCCAGACTTCAAAGGAGTATTTTTGATTTGCAAAGAAGTCGAAGGTGCATGCGATTGAGTGTTGTAGCTGTAAGAGCACAGTCCGTGGAATTGGTTGTCATCACTGTTCTTATAGCTTGTTGAAGCAGCAAAGGCGGAAGGAACTGCTGAATAATGCGATGCACCGTGGTCTTGATCCAATTGGAAAAAATCGTCTTGCAGATCAGAACCGTCTTTGGTGTTGCTGCATGGGCTGTTGTTGATGAAATCACCGTTGTAGCTGATTGGAGACAACATTTGCAAATTACTATAATTGTCCTTTCCGTTACTGTTGTTATTGCACGAATGAGAGTTGCATTTGGAAAGACCATGTTCACGTCTTTGCTCGGCCAATTCTCCTTCGTTATTATGTGTGCTTTTCAACATCTGATCCCTATGGAAACACTCATTTGAACAGTAAAGAGTTTTTTGCTTGGAGTTTAACCCAACAGAAGCCACTGCTGTGGCACATGTTAGAGAGGTGGTTGGAGTTCTGTTTTGCTGAATCAGTTGATCACAAAAAATGCAGTAGTCTGGAAAAGCAGGATTCATTGACATTGGGAAGCTTTGATTAATTTCAATTCGGTGGATCGCCTTGAATTAACTTTTTTCGCTCACTTGTTTTTTTTTTTATTTTATTTTTTTATTTTTTTTTTCCTTATTTCTTTTTTAAATTCTAATAACTGATTCAATGATGCTCTTATATATATGACTTGCAAGTTTT
>JFAV03000023.1:86146-105111 GCA_000585475.3 Hanseniaspora vineae
TTGGTGTTGCTGCATGGGCTGTTGTTGATGAAATCACCGTTGTAGCTGATTGGAGACAACATTTGCAAATTACTATAATTGTCCTTTCCGTTACTGTTGTTATTGCACGAATGAGAGTTGCATTTGGAAAGACCATGTTCACGTCTTTGCTCGGCCAATTCTCCTTCGTTATTATGTGTGCTTTTCAACATCTGATCCCTATGGAAACACTCATTTGAACAGTAAAGAGTTTTTTGCTTGGAGTTTAACCCAACAGAAGCCACTGCTGTGGCACATGTTAGAGAGGTGGTTGGAGTTCTGTTTTGCTGAATCAGTTGATCACAAAAAATGCAGTAGTCTGGAAAAGCAGGATTCATTGACATTGGGAAGCTTTGATTAATTTCAATTCGGTGGATCGCCTTGAATTAACTTTTTTCGCTCACTTGTTTTTTTTTTTATTTTATTTTTTTATTTTTTTATTTTTTTATTTTTTTTTTCCTTATTTCTTTTTTAAATTCTAATAACTGATTCAATGATGCTCTTATATATATGACTTGCAAGTTTTCAACCACTGAAACATCACATCCTTTTATTAAGGGTTAAAACAAATATCAACAAGCTCATCAACCCTTTTCAAAAATTTAACCCCATAGCTCAAAGAGAAATCTTACTTATTCATTTGGTATTTATGTCTATACGTGTGTATTACACCCCGTGCACACTGTTGCGCGCCAATTTCACTGGAACATGAAGGGGCAAAAAAAAAAACAAAAAAAGGAACCAAACGTTTGCTGTTTGTTTATGCTTCAATAAAGAACCAGACCTTGCAAACACATTCAACCATGTGCTATTTTTGTAATATAGAGGGCAATATTTCACAAATCCGGAGAAGGTACTAGCTTGCGTGTTCTAGACCTTTGCATATGTACAACAAGATTGTAGACCTTGAGTAAGCTTTCATTTTTTTTCGAGACCAACAAAGGCAAAAAAACCAAAAAAACCAAAAAAACCAAAAAAAAAACAACCAAAACAAAAGCCGTAACCTTTCCACTTTTTCCAGTCTTTTCCTTGGCCGTAGTAACGTTCATCTATTTCTATTCTTCCATTTTTTTTTCCGTCTGATCCAAAATTAAGGTGCAAGAAACATTTCTTTTTTTTTTTCTTCTAAAAGTTTCCTTCAACATTTTTTTTTTACGATCAATACTTTCTCGACACGTTTTATTTTATAGAACAAAACTTCCATGCCTCCATGCTGTTTTCTGTGTGTGTGTGTGTGTGTGTGTGTGTGTGTGCAGACTTCTAACATTTTGTAAAGTGTTTGAGCTTTTTGAGGTCTACCCCATAATTTTCTTAATTATCAATTTCAACTATTTTTAGACCTCAAGACCCAATCATGCCATTTTCATTATGAACCAAGGTCCTCTCAGTTTGTTTTCAGCGCCAGAACCTCATCACTTTTGTTGTTGTTGTTGTTGTTGTTATTGTTTTCTGTTTTTTTTTTTTTTTTTTTTTTTTTTTTCTTCTGGTTTTTGTCAATGCCGCGCAAACACAAAATGCCTCAAATTTTTTTGTTTTAGTGTAGGCATTTTGAAACAGAGGTTTCAGCTCTCAGTAACCCTTACCTACGTTAGTGCCTGGAAGAAGGTAATAAATGAAAAACAAGCTATGAAACATTCAATAAGTCCGGACTTTTGTTTCATAGTGATTTTGAGCAAATAAAGCCTTACAGCAGTGGTTCTAAAACATATATAATGCTTTCTTCCCTTGGGCAAACTTTCTGATTTATTGTATATAATAGTTACACAGAGCAGATGGTTTGGAAAGAGGCATTTCTCATTGAACGAAACGTTAACTAACGTCAGCTGGCAAATCAGTATGCATCGGTTGTGCGTTTAAACGAGTGTTCCCAATATTCTTTCATTTTTTTTCATGCTTTTATTTCTTTCTTTTGGAAATCACAATTGTCACGGGAAAATCAGACAAAAAGCGACGGACAGAGGTAAAAGAAAAGCGTGACACAACTAATGACAAGAATGGATTTAAGAAGGCAAGCATTCGCATGTCTGAGATGCCGTTTCATAATTTATCATTTTTGTCTAAAAGAAAATCCAGCTAAATATAGTAGCTATACTGAACTAACACCACGTTCATAACAGTAAATCAAATTCCCAAAAACGGCGCAGATTCATCTTTCGCTTTCTAAATTCCATTATGATCAAGCTCCAAAGTGATCTTTCGTTTAATTTCCCTTTCCTTCCCTTCCTTAAACTTGCCTTCATTATGGATCATTTTAGGATCCTTTACTTTACTCTTATATGCAGTTCTTCTTTCTTGACTTACTGAACACAGTATCTCTAAATAAATACTCATGCAAAATTGTTCAATATAAAGAAAAATTCTATAACTGCTTTCAATTTCTGCTCAAATGGAGTGTGTGCTATGGGTTTGAAACTGAAAAGAATTTTATGGAGCAAGTGGAACTTTTTAATAATAAGCAAGCAGTCGTTCTAGATTTCATTGTTCCTTTTGTTTTCAGATGCTCTACAGCAGCCGCTTCACGTCTCAAGCAGAAGAATAGGCGGGCTTGACGTGAGAAAAAGTGTTTATATCGAAACTAACCATTAAAAACTTTTATTTAGGTGTAACTCTATCAGTAAGATCAAAAAAAGAAATATAAAACAACATATTCCGGTCTTTTCGTAGCCAAACCCTGATAAAATACAACATCAGTGCATGCCATCCGTGGGAAAATCAATGTTTAGCGTTCTTATAGGGGGTAGAGTAGACCCTGTACCGGGTGCGTCTTGTCCATTTTGGTTAGTCGCATCGGATTCCACCGCAGTGGTTGGATTATTCAAATTGTTCCTCATGTTGTTAGGTGTCATGCTTACTGAAGAAGAGGATGTTGTGTCCTTTTGTGGATAAAGCGGGGAAGCAAACGTTGTAGATGGGGTGAGAGACGGTTTTGTTGCTGTTGGCACGTAGACCAACAGTGGTGTTTGAGCACCATTAGCCACAAACTGCTGGTCTTGGCTGGATGCCGGAGCATAGGCCACTGTTGGAGCTGTCCCCTTTGAAGGCACGGGGGATTCGGACCTTGTGTTGATCAAGTCTTGCAACTTGTTCGTCAAGGTGTTTCCAAATCCGTCATTTTTCGTGCCACTGGTGTTATTTGTGTTGGAAGTCATTGCCAAATTTTCCAAAAACGCGTTGCTATTTCTTCTTTTAGGTGTGGTTGGTAAAGATTTCCTTGATGTAGATCCAGCAAACCCGGTGTTCAACGAAGTCAGACTTGTCACTGAACTTGAAGATTTATGAATTTTGTAGTTTCCCGTGTCCAAGTACTTGCCACTGATGTTGCCCGTGTTATTACTGTTATTGTTCAAAGCATTCAGATTGGTCAAAGAACCACTTCTGGATGCTAAATTAGATAGAGAATTTGTTGAAGATGCTCTGCTGAAAGATGTGAATTCTGTGGTGGAAGGATAAACCATATTGTTCAGCGAGGTGTTGGAACCGTTTCTACTCAGTGGATTGAAATTATTGCTGATACTCGTACTGCTGCTGTTGTTACTGGCATAACTATTTGTCCCCAAACTTGGCAATGCTTTTGCGGGCTGATTTAGTGGGGTCATCAATTTCAGTGTGGAAAGTGCGTTTAACTTTAAAGCGTGTCCGGGACTTGTTGGCTGGGAGTTGCTATTGCTATTACTGTTTCTGTTGTTGTAAGTCATATGCTCCATCTGACCCATACTTCCTATACTATTACCGTGACTGCGGCTCTGTCTCGTTAAAAGTTGGCCTAAGTTACTGTTATTGGTATTATTGTAAGTATTACTGTAATTGCTGGTGTGAATGTTGCTATTAGCCATGTTGTTGCTGTTAATAGTGTTGTCAACACCAAACTGCCCGTCTTCTCTGTCGTCTCCTAACTGGAAAGAAACGGGAAACTTATGATCAACACAAGATTTTCCGGGAACAGTGGTACTACTGTTGTTGTGATTCATGTGACCAGTGCCCATGATGTTGTTGAGGTGACCAGTGCTCATTGCGTTATGACCAATGTTACTGTTGTTACTCCCATTCAAAGCAATGGACAGTCCGGGAAGACTATGATGCTGGGACACCGATACATTTTGATTTGGAGCAAAAACAGCATATTGTGGCATGTTATTATTATTATTATTATTATTATTATTATTACCAATGTTATTGTAATTGTTATTGTACCCAACAGACGTCAAAGAAACGTTGCTTTCTTCACTGGTTGTATTTCCACTGTTGGTATTACTACTACTGCTTTGACTATTGTTGAGGTTCTTGTAGAACTTCAGATTACTACCATATTCACTGCTGTGATTGCTTTGGTTGCTGTTGTGGAAAGTATTTGAACTTTGAACAGTGTTTGTAATTTGAGGAGCACTTTGGCTGTTTTGGAAGGTGGCTGCAGCAATAGTGGATGAATTAGAAATCGCAGTTACTCCATCAATATTCGTTTCGCTTGTACTAGTCTCGTTCGTGTTAATCTCGCCTTTCTTTTTCCTTCCTCTCTTTGCTCTTGGCAAATTATTATTATGTACTTTTTGATGTCTTTTCAATTCATCATTCCTACTAAATTTTTTCCCACATTCAGGATATGTACACTGATACGGTTTGAACCCTGTGTGAGTATTGAAATGTCTTGTTAAATGTTCATTTCTTTTAAAAGCCCTAAAACAGACCGGACACACATGTGGTCGACTCTCGTCATCTTTTGGAAACCCCATATGTTGTTTTGCTTGTTCTGTTAAAACTAGTGTGAATTTTCTTTTCTTCTTCTTCTTCTTCTTCTTCTTCTTCTTCTTCTTCTTCCTGCTATGCTAAGTTGCTCTGTATACAAGAATAAAAGGATTCTTATTTATCTTGTTTTGGTATATTATTCTAATATTCTCGCACACTTGTTACCTTTTATTATGGGAAACAACTATCTCTATAAGTATTTTGTGTTTCGTCTTTTTTGCAATGCACTTGGTTTGTGTTGCCCCACTTGCTTTTCTTGCTTTCCTTGCTTTCCTTGCTTTTCCTTGCTTAATTTTGAGTAAATCGGTGTTTCAAGTCGCTTATAAACGTTGATTAACGGATTTGTGTAAATTTGCTTGTCAACAACTGATTTTCGAATCTTAGATTACTGCCGTTTCTCTTTTGGTGTGTCTTTTTTTTTTCTATTTTTTTTTTTCTTTCTAACTTCTTTCACTTCCTACTAGGCTCTTTCACGCTGTTTTTTTTTTTTTTTTTTTTTTGCCTCCTCTTTATTTTTGTTTTGTCATTTTTTTTTTTATTCTCCGTGTTTTTTTTTTTTTTCTTTTTTGATAAAATTCTTTGGTGATTTATAAAATGGAAAAAAAATACTTGATTGATAACAATATTTTGATACCAGAGAGGCAGAGAGAGGCAGAGAGAGGCAGAGAGAGAAGTAGATCAGACAAAAGAATGCTAAGAGATTTACCAAGTTTACACAGAAAAAAAGATGTGAGTAATACGTTTATGAAAAAATTAAAGTATCATTGATCTCTGTCTGTTGTAGATCCTAAATCAAAGCGTTCTCTTTGTGTATATGTGTTTTCCTTGAAATAGAAACATCAACACCAATTAATCTGATTAAGCGCAAACGTGGGGGAAAAAAAACAAACAAACGAATGTTATTAATAGCAACTTTGAAAACACATAGTTACCATTTACATAACTAATCATGATACTATGTTTTTGAAATGACTTTGCTCGGTATTTGAAAACAAACAAGATTTACATATATTATAGATTAACCCGTAAGAGACGCAAAACTCGGAAAAACTCTTTTTCGTTTTTTTTTTTTATCTCTCTTTAGTTTTTCCGAATGTAGTAAAATGTGGGGGAAGCGGAGAGTGAAAGGAATAAAAACTTGGGGGAAAAGAAAGACAGAAAGACAGAAAGACAGAAAGACAGAAAGACAGAAAGACAGAAAGACAGAAAGAAAGAATTGCAGCCAGAGGAGAGTAAGAATGGGGACAAAAATAAACAGGGCATTAAAACAAACATTAAAGTGGACTTCATAATTGATAAGGAGATTGAGAGAACGGAAATAACAATACTGGTATGATGATACATCTGGGATCTTGCAAAGTAACAATGATTATAGGGGTTGTAGGATACAGAGATTAAAGAGAAAAAAAGATATCAAGATTACAAAGTCTTTTTGAGCTGCCAATAAAGTTTGGAAAACTTGGTGTATTTTTAGTGTTTTACAAGCTCGGAACAAGTCTGAAAAATATATACTCCCTTGTAAACACACAAGATACAATGCTCTGCTAAGACCTTGTAAAGTTACGCCAAGAACAGAAACTATACAATCTGCGAGACGAAAAACAGAGAGGGAAAACGGCACTGACGACGAGGCTAAAAAATCGAGAGAGACGACGGAAAACGACGCGGACACACAAAGGAACTAATGTTGGAAAAAACGTCAACCGCATCCCTTCCTTGAATAGCGGCTAATAGAGTGAAGAAAAAAATTGTTACTGGATATGTTTGACTAATAGAGGGTTTAATTTCTTGCGTTGTATCTGAGTAGCATTGTTTGACCAATCAGAGTTGATAAACAACTAAACAGAAAATAACAAGTATCCATGGTTAAGGGCAACAGTGGGTCTAATAAAAAACTGTCAGACGAAGAAGCTGAACAACTTTTGTTGAATTATTTGAATGAACAAATGAGACCGTATAATATCAATGATTTGATGAACAATCTGCACAATGCTATTTCAAAAACAAAATGCTTGACTCTGTTGAATAAACTGACAAATGAAAAAAAAATACATGCCAAACAGTTTGGGAAATCCAATATTTGGGTTTGTAACGATCCAAGGGAGAAGAAAGACAACAAAGAGGATAGTAATGATGATGATGATGATGATGTTGAAGGCTGTGAGAATGAAAATAAAAATAATGAGAAAAATGAGGTTACAACAATAGTCACAAAACAGGAACAAATCACAGCAATTAGAGAAGAAATTACAACACTGGCCCAAGAAAAGCAAGATCTGGAAAATTATTGCACAGAGTATACAGAATACATTTACGGCAAAGATGAGCTGACTTTTAAGATAAATAACTTGAAAATACAAGCTGAGGATAAGAAACAAAAACTTGACAAATTGGAACAGGCATTTATTCAGTTGCAAAATAAGTATTTGCAAGATAAAGAAAGTGCAGACTCTTTCAACACGGTAGAGTCAATCAACATGAAGATCAAACAAGAGGGTAAAAAAATAAGAGTATTGACTGTTGGTTACAAGAATTGTATTGATTTAATCAAAGAGATTGCCAATGTTAAAACAAACGACAAATTGGATGATTTTTTGTATGACGAATTGGGATTGGAAAGAGTGTGAGTTAACTTACTTGATGGACCATCTCTTTCTCGTTTTTTTTTTTTTTGTTTTTGTCTTTTTTGTGTTTTTGAATAATACGTCATAAAGAAGCTCATAAAACCGATAATATATTTAGGGTTGATTTTTTGTTGTTTTATATGATAATGCGTTTTGAAAAATAAGATACACAACGTAGATAACCGTCTTGAAGTGAGGCAATGATAGTAAACATAGTTGTTACTAAACTGAAAAAAAAAGTGGTACCACCAAGACGCTAAGATCAAGGCCAAAACGTTTTTTATTGCTTGCTCTACCATCCGTTCTTGTTGTTCTTTTTTATGTAAATCTTCTGGTCTCTTCTTCTTCTTCTTCTTCCTCTCCTCTTCCACTGTTCCTTATCTTTTAAACTTATCGGTGTATTTGTACCTTGCGTGTGGTGTAATTTATCATGCACGTGAGCAAAAGTTGCATTACCATAGAATTAAAGGAAAAAACTCTATATTTCATTGTTTTCCATATATAGTCTCGGCCATCTCCTTTGAGTATTTTGATGTAAAATTACGCCATTGTGATTTTTGTTTTTTTTTTTTTCTTCTTCTCTTACGCTTAGCACGCAAATGGTATTGTGCACAGCTTTGAGAGGAGTTGAAAGATAACAGATTATTTAGTGCCTGAAGTGCGGTTATCTGCGATATGCTCAATGTCAAGAGATGTTTGATAAGAAAGTTAACTTTTGGAAAAGATCTGATCGAGAAAGGTAGACAGTCTGTATTTTGAGATAAGATACAATTAAAATGATGACGTTGGATTGGACGTTTAGCTGGTGAAACAATTGTATATAAAGAGAGTTGGAATTGGTCAATACACTTTGGATTAGTTACTCAATCACTTTCAAAAAAAAAACAAAACAACTCAATAACCATCAAAAAAACACAAACACTAAATACTAAATACCAAATACTAAATAACACTAGCAAAATGGCCTACTCATACTTGGAATCCTCTACTTACGGTAAAGACAATGTTAAATTTTTAAAAGTCAAAAAAGATCCTCAAAATCCAAAAAAACATGAAGTCATGGAAGCCACAGTCAAAGTTCTTTTGAAAGGTGCTTTTGAAACCTCCTACACTGAAGCCGACAACGCTTCCATTGTTCCAACAGATACTGTGAAAAACACTATTTTGATCCATGCCAAAAAATGCGACACTTTCCCTGTTGAGAAATTTGCTGCAGAATTGGCTTTGCATTTTACTGAAAAATACGAACAAGTCCATGGGGTCACTATCAAAATCATTCAAGATAAATGGGTCAAATACGATGATCATTCTTTTGTTTTGGAATCTCCAGAAAAGAAAATTTGCACTTTGGACTACGATTTGGTTAACGGTCCACAAGTTTATCAAATGTCAACCATTTTGAAAGATTTGACCGTTTTGAAAAGTACAAACTCTATGTTTTACGGATACAACAAATGTGACTACACCACTTTGAAACCAACAACTGACAGAGTCTTAAGTACCGATATCATGGCTACTTTGGATTGGAACCCAACCAAACTGGGATCCTTGGTTGACATCAGAAAAGGTTTGAAAGACCACATTTTCAATAAAACTTTTGGTAGCACAAGAGACATCACATTGAAGATTTTTGCAGATGAAAACTCCCCAAGTGTGCAAGCAACCATGTATAACATGGCCACAGAAATTTTGAAACAAAACAGTGAATTGGAGTTTGTGTCGTATGAATTGCCAAATAAACATTACATCTTGTTTGATTTGAAATGGCACCACGGTCTGGAAAACGACAACGAATTGTTTTATCCAAGTCCTCATCCAAATGGTTTGATCAAATGTAAAGTTGGGAGAAACCAATCCAAATTATGAAGTAGTGTCTGTCTGTCTGTTTATATATACAGGGTATGTATAAATTTATATGTCTAAGCTGAAAATATTTACACGTTCACCCATGTTCTATGAAATACAAGGCTGTAAAATAGCAAAGCATGCGTTCAAATGCTTCAGGAAATTTCATTTCCCATCAGAACAAGCCAAACCATTTTTTGGTTTTTTCACTGGTCTTTGTAGAATGAATTGAGTACTTGTTAGCTGGAGATACCCCACCTGATGCCGTGGCATTTTTGTTTATGAATGGTGTAGGTGAAGCAGCTTTTGTGTTTATCTTAAACCCCATTCTTTGCAGGGTTTTCACAACACTAGGCGTGATGGCTGCAGTTATAGGTAGTCTGATAACAATTAAAGACTTGTGGATCCCGTAAGCAATCAGAAACTCTGTCAACAAAGTGGTGTTTTTCACATGGTCCCAGTACCTTTGCAAACTGAATTTTTTGGACTCCTCTTTGTCCAGCCCCCTTTCTTCGCGCTCTTTCTGCAGTCTATTCTGCTCTTCCTGTTCTGCTTGATGCTTCAAGACTTCTTGTTCAATGTCCTGATCTGATTTCTCACTCAACCCAATAAACCTTTTCGCATTGTTGAGGTATAGTTTGATTTTCAACTCTCCTAATTGATGCACAAAATAAAAACAGATTGGCAAATCTATACATGTTAAGAACAAGTAGACACCCAGTGCAGACACACCGTACTTTCTGATAAGTTCTTGCAATTTCCCCTGTTTTTTAGGCTGTGCAGTAGAAGAAGATCCGCTTGATTTAACAGCACTGCTGTAAAAATTCTTGCGAAGCTTGAATTTTGGAAGCAGGGATATTCTCGATGGCGAAAAAGAGTATCTTGTCGAGTTTAGTGTTTGATGATGGAATTGTCTTGCTATGAGAGACTTTTTAATACTCTGAAGTCCTGGTCTGAACATGATGTGTGGTGTGTGTGTGTGTGCTTTAGGTTGTTTTCTTGCTTTATAGGTACAGATCAACTGTGTTGTGGAGCCACTGACTTCTTGTCGTTTAGTTGTCATACTTTAAACCCTCTTCACGTTCGCGAGTATTTTCAGAGAAACGTTTGCATCCTTAGTGATGCATGCAGTGGTGCGTGCTCAATACTCCGAAAAAAAACTCCCCTGTCCGACTTTTTTAAAAGAAGTTACAAATACTCCGAAAGCCAATCGGACAATATATAAGTCATCGCGTGCTAAACACAAGTATTGAGGTCCTGAAACCTACATTACAAATACGGACATTTCCCCAGATCCTCAAAAGTGTTTAATTATATGCATTTATGCACTGGCTTGAATAGAACCAAGAATCTTATATCAATGACAGGAATCAACTTTTAGAAAAATGCTAAATTTGAATTATAGATTTTAAACTAGGCAAAAAGGTTAGTGGAAAAGTAAATGTGTAAAGTTGAAATCAATACAAATGCAATTGGAAAAGTGAAGGAACATATAATCTTACTTCAAAAGCAAAAAACAGAAAATGGAAAGCAGTTGAAACGAACCAACTTTTTTTTTTTTCATTCTGCAAAAACGGTTGTTGTACGTGTGCTCAAGGAAATTGACGAAGTTGAAGTCAAAGTACTTGCACTGGTAGTCGTGGCTGAGCCACTGTTTCCGTCCGCTCCACAATTGCTGGTGTAATGTGTTACATGATACGTTGCGGAAATGATTTCTAGCAAAGTAGAGTCCACGATGCTCAAAGCGGTGCTTGAATCATACGGAGTGGAGTCGGTTGAATCTGCTGGTATGCTGTCGCAGGATGTCACTGTTTCGTAGTATGTTGTTATCGAGCTGGAAGACTCGACTTGTGCAGTAGCAAAGTTAATAAGCACCGCTGCAACTGAAAAAATAGATAGTAGAAATTTAGAAAGCATTTTGTGTTTTGTGTTTTTTATTTGGGGTTTTTTGATTTTTTTTTTTCTAATACTTAGCCAAGTGTACGAATACTTTTGGAAATTATGGTTAATTTGTACAAGTGAGCCCTGATGAGTTTATATACTTTTCTTTCAAGCGTCTTTTGAAGTGCCCTTTGTTTCTAAGACAAAGAAAAAACAAAGGTTTTAATTAAAAGTTATCCTCTAGGCTCCTTCACTCAACCCAAAAAGGAAAATTTCTTTCTCATAACGTTTTTTTTTCTTTTCAAGGCCGCAGCATTATCAAGACATGCTAAAACTGAACACCACTTCATGTATGCACTGACACAAGCTGAAGTGTTGTCATTCTTGAAATGCATTGTTCCATTCTTTCCACGCGAAACCTTTGATGAAGTGGTTTTAATTTTCGCGCTACTTGACCACCTGCCGTAATATATTCTACTACACTCAGGCTTGAACTTTTTAACAAGAAATCAGTTTGTGGTAACAATAACCCATTGTAATTGGTTGATTAAAGATAAGACATTTTATACATAGTATTTCAATGATATACATAAATTTCTGTTTGTGGTTTTTTCAATAAAAAAAAGTGTATGATTTTTTATTCACTCAGGAATGTATGAACTTATCTGGAAGTAGCAGCAACTTTGACAAAGGCACCTTTGGCTTGTTGTTTAGAGATTTTAGCACCGGAAGCGTTAGCAGCTTTTCTGGCAGCTTTTTCAGCTTTCTTTTTTTCTTTGTCAGCTAGTTTTTTTTCTTCTCTTTGAACTTTTCTAGCTTCTGGTTTGATGGATCTTCTTTGTTTGATTTGTTCCAAAGAAGCACCGACAATTGGTCTAGCGGCTTTGACTTGTTTTCTAGATCTCTTTTTGGCAACTTCTTCAGTGATACCTTTTTTGTGGTGTCTTCTGTACAAAACAGTCCAAGAGATTCTTCTTGGGTTTTTTCTTTGGTGGAACAAAGAAGCAGATTTGGAGTTTTGGAATCTGAAGATTTTAGAGTCACCTCTGACAAACAAAGTACCTCTACCTGGGTAAATTTTAGAACCGGAAAAAGAATCAATTTCAACCTTCATTTTGCTGTAAAAAATATGGGTGTGCCATTTTTTTGATTAACGATGTAAAATAACATTATGTTTTTTCAAAAAAAAAAAAAAAGGCAAATTTATACTGTTAGTAAAGAAGTTCTTGCTGCTAAGTTTTATGAGTATCAAAAAACAAAAAATAAGAAGGAACGAAAAAGACAGATACTGTTTATTGAGCGTAGTTGGCTAATCATAAATTTTTTTGAGCTAATTCCCTCAAAGCGCAGATATATTTACGCCAACTGAAACTGGTGAGTCAGGCAACTTGTCAATTGTAAAACATGAATGAAGTCTCATGTAGATCTATGTGTATGGATTGCTGATCTTATGTCTCTTGTTTCTTTCTTTTCTTAGTGCTGTCCAACAAACACTTTAGTCTCTTGCATTAATATGCCATCTTTTATTACCATAGGTTTGGCAGCATACGCTAAGAGCTGTGAGTCTCAGTTCTGGTGTAATCCCAAATGTGTAGAAATAGCCTACTGCGTGCTAGCTTTTTCAATATATGTCTGCGCATGTCATTAAGGTTGCTCCATGCCTGATTGTTACAAAAGTTTGGTCTGTCGCATTGCAACTCTTCACAAACTTTCCCTACAATATAATGGTGAAAGGTTCTTTATTTTTGGTCCTTCTTATTAATATCGATAACTCACATTGAGTGAAAGCTAAAACATGATACACTTTCTGATGTGCGCTTTCTTCATGTGTGGTAGTGTTTTGTTCCTACCTTCATAGGTTCACATACTTTTTGATAAAGTTTTGCTCCTGGGTTTTTACAGTTTTTTAATCTTTTCGGAATAAAGAGAAAGAGTTAATGAAGTAGGTTATACACTAAGCAAGATCAAGAAACCTCAAGCAGAAGCCAGCCTTCAGTAGAAAGATTGGACCACTGAACACATCATGTGCAACTACCCACTAACGAGAAAAATCAAGGAAATCTAGGCCATAATCTAGACAGCACCTAATTAACTTGCCCTGTGAAGCCCATTGAATTGAAAACTGGATAAAAACTCATATCGAGCTAAGTTTTACTGAAAAAAATCTCTATCTTTGAGTAGGATAATAGACTGAACAAAATGGACGACAACGACAGAAGGAGCGGAAAAAAAAAAAAAGAAAAGGCTTGAGAGTAAAATAATTTTTTTCATGTCCCAATTCTGCTTGGTTGTCGTGTTAAGTGATACAAATATACACAAATACATATATATATATATAGTAATAAATTAAGCACGTGACTCTGTGATAAGGACAACGGAGAGAGGTCTTTGCAAAACACGGCACGTGGTGCTTTAGAGTGTGCTTTGGGTTTGTTTTGCAACAACAAGGTGACACCTAGAGGTGGCTGAGGCAAAGACCACGCTGGCGTGGTGCTTTAGAGCTCGACAATTCTGGTATGTTTCTACAACGGGTTCAACGGCGCACTAAAAGTGTGCAAATCAGCCAGAAAAACTAGGTGTGAACCGGATGCAGTATTACCTTTGCCCTTCGGTCTTGTCAACTCTTTACAACTGAACTTCAGTTTTTGACTGTATGAGCCCACGTGATTTTTAATGGGATTACAGTTAGACATGTTCACCTTTAGGCTCAGAGCCGGGATTGTAGTTTTTCACTCTGAAAATCTCTTTCAGGTTGAATATGTTACACCTTAACGTTTACGCACAAGACTAGAAAACATGTAGCTTTAGGCTCACAGTTTACTTTTAAAATGTTTTGCTGTTTTTCAAAAAGTAATGTAAAAAAAAACCACACACAATTTTCAAAAATTTTTTAGCAAAAACACCCAGACATTAAGAAAACATTAATTATGCACTACAAGGCTGTACAGTGTTTGTTTCTCACTGAAGTCGTAAATAGTGAGAAAACAAAAATTAAGGAAAAAAATGTCCCAAAAATATGCTATTTTACCATTTTTTTATTGTGTAATTATGTACGGCAGACAGTTACCATATCGAGTAGGATTGTTTTTTTCAGCTGGGTAGAAAATGGTCAGCATTTCTTTTTCTTTGTTTGAATGAGAAATATATTCGATGCTTGTGGATAAAAGTGTTACATAATTCCAGCATTCCCACATGTTTTCACATTTCTTCAGCCGCGGAGGTTTTCAAAGTAGAATCCCTTTTTATGATCAGTAAAAGAGTGTAAAAAACCATCCAAGACCGGAGTAATATTATTACATAAAAAACTACAGAGATGGTCCGTATATTTTTTACTACAACAAGCTAATGAACCAAGAAATAACATAGTCAACGAGCTGACGAAACCTATGATATGAAGGTTATCGCGGAAAACATGGCCTAAAGAGCTTTAGTTGAAAGTCAAGACCAAGTACAGTCTAGAGGTTATGAGGTGCACACCTATAATTTGACCATCAGAAGCTGTTCCAGCTCCTAACGTGAGTGTGCCCATATTGCGGTGTTTCCACGCATGGAACAATATCAGTCGTTCAGTTTTGACATCTTTCTTGGCTTACTGAAAAAAATTAGCAATTTGAATGAAGAACAACATACTAACAATTTTTGTTACATTTTTATCATCAAATTTTACGACGAAGCACACCTGTTGTGCCTTTTCACGCGTTTAAAACCAAATTGAATGATCTAAAAAACACTATTTACGTACAGGCCCCAGCTAAAAACACCGATACCGTTAACCAAAAACTAGCTTTAGTTGTTAAATCTGGTAAATACACTTTGGGTTACAAATCCACTGTTAAATCCTTGAGACAAGGTTCTGCCAAATTGATCATCATTGCTTCCAACACCCCAGTTTTGAGAAAATCTGAATTGGAATACTACGCTATGTTGAGTAAAACCAAAGTTTACTACTTCCAAGGTGGTAACAACGAATTGGGTACCGCTGTTGGTAAATTGTTCAGAGTTGGTGTTTTGACCATTTTGGATGCTGGTGACTCTGATATTTTGACCACTTTGGCTTAAAAAGTATGTTGAACTTTATTCTATATAATTAATAATCTTCTATATACATATTTTTTTAAACTTAATAGTACCATTTTCTTTTTTTTTTTTTGCCTTAAAAAACCTTTAAAAAAATCAAAGTTTAGCAAGTAAAATGAATTTACACCTAGTTGATATTTACTGATAATAGTCGTCAATATGCACACTTTGCACCCTGCTTGTGTTGACTAGCCGATGATGTCCTCCAAGTATGTATTTTTTGCCGCTGTCAACGATGCTTGATTTTCTTGACTGAGAATCTGTGTTATGACCGTATGCAGGATAATTGTCTTGATTCTTTGTGTGATTCAGGTATGCCCCGCTCATTGCCCTTGAATATGCATTGCCATTGACTTGTTTTGACCGTTTTGCTTCTTCGAACAACTCAGTAATCTTGATCAAATCCGTTTCATCATGCAAAAGCTTAGTTAAAAAGTGCTCAAGATTCACATCACGTTCAGACGTAGATGTTGGCGCTTTAACGCTCAGCATTTCGTAGATCTTCAACACCACACGGTTGTCGCTACCATAAAAGCAACTCTCCAACAATTCCAAAAGCTCGTTTTTAATTAATGCATTGTCTCTAACAAACGCCCTGTAGTTTTCTGGGGTAAGGATAGCGTCCAAAACTTGCAAAAGAGGTTTATGCAACTGGGTGGTCTCCATGCAAAGCTCTTTGGAAAATTTGATGAAACTGTACAAAGTTACAGCACTAGTGCTGATTTTGGCGCTCAGGTCTCTGGTTTTGCTCTGTGGTGTAGGCTGGTCAAAACCAATCACGTTTGAAACAAGTTCCAGTACGTTTCCGAAAATCAAATTACCCCAAAGTTTCAGAGAAGTCTCGTTGTTGCAATACAAGAGTTCAATTTCATATGAATACGATTTGAAATGATCTAACAACAACAAGCAGGCCATTAATGGAATAAAAAAGTTTTTGCTGAATAGTTCACACTCTTTGTAATAGATTGATGCAGGTGCAATTTTGTTGCTGCTGGCTTCGCCGAGCGGGAACTGAATATCATTTTGAAAAATATCTATACCAAAAGTTTTTTTGTAAACGTCTAAAACATTCAACAGCAAAGTTTGACAGCTGATAAGACACCCTATCACTTTGCCGTACTGAGACTTTATATTTTTGGACTCGCTAGGAAGCTCTATGTCGTTATAATCAAATTGAAACATACTTTTGCATATAGGCGGGATGCTTGGTATCATTTGCTTATCGAATTGCAGTAATTCCAAAACATCAGGATGCTCATTGTTCTCATCATTGTTCACATAATAGTTATTCTGAAGCAGTTGTTTGAGCAAAAAATATGTAACTATGTTCAATATGGCGGGAAACGTCAGTGTGCTTTGTAAGTCGTGATTCAAAACATAATGGATATCAATCACATTCTTAGACAATACGTATTCGTTCAAACATTTGACACTGGTATTCAAAATTGTTATCAAGTGATCGCTTAGGTCAAAAAAATCGATTTCATTTGAGTGATCAATGATTTCCAAAAGTGTATCCAGCCACAGATAAATATCTTTATGGCACGAATCCGTGGAAGAGTGGTTTTTGCTAATTATCAAATTTTCGTTCTTGATCAATTTGGCATATTCTAGCCATATGATGTTTTGGAATGTTGAAACGCTAAAAACTCTTGGAAACTCAATAGCTCTTTTTACCATTTTGAATTTGAAGTAAAGGTGGAATTGGGTGTTTATTTGCTCAGTACCGTTTTCTACAGGTTTCAAAAACTCACCAAAATGATTCAAAATGCACCAGTCCAAAAACCAAATGTTGTCAGCATTCTGCAACAAAAAAGTGGTATCTTCTATTTTCAAAGCGGCGCAAACCCTCATGTTTGCAATAAAAATTTCACTATATTTGGGTGGTTTATAAGTCCTAATTTCTTCGTAGGTCACATCTGTGTGGACGTTTTGCAAAAACTCAATTGCATCAAACACTCCGGAGTCCAATATTTTTGCATTTCCATTTGTTGCTGTGTCTGTTGAACTTTGCATAGGCTCCAACTGCTGAAAAATTTCTTGAGATACAAATATGTGGAACTCCTCATGCACACACAAAACCCCAACGAAAATGCCCAAAATAAACCCATCGTCATAGTAGCCTCTTTTTTCTATCAACAATTTAACCATATTCTTGTTCTCTTCAAATTTATCCTTAGTCCAGTGTAGCTTCTTCAAATTTCCCTCATCATACATCACTGAGATGTCTCTTAGCAGGTTGATACTCTGATACATCATAGTCGTTAAATGACCTTTCACATTTTCAGCAGCTTCTGGGTCTAGTTGCTCTTCAGGTTTGTCAAGCTGACTCACAAGCAAATGAATCTTTGTGAAAATCGGTGGAATAATTTTGATTGCTTCTTCTTTTAGCTTACGCTGTGAAGAAAACCCGCCCATCATGTGGAGTAGTGTTTGTTTTAGTTTCCCGAATGTTGGACGAATGTTCGTTAATTTTAAGGCTTTTGAACAAAGAAGTGGGTAACTATTGCTAATAGTGAGTAAATACGGTAATTCAAAATACCGATCAACGCCCTTTACATAATAGGTTTACTAAGATTTGTTTGACTATTACAACAGTTGGATCAACAAGGTTTTCACGCTCAATTGCAAATCCAGGGAAAAAAAACACAGCACAACAATGGAAATTGTTTGCTTGTTATTTTATCGTGTCATATTGTGCAAATAAATTAATAATAAGCAATTATCCGATATAGTGTAGCGGCTATCACATCACGCTTTCACCGTGGAAATCGGGGTTCGACTCCCCGTATCGGAGTATACAATTTGATAATTGCCTAATTATTATTTTTTTCTTTTTGCTTTTTATTTTCAGGCGTACATTATTTTTGTAGATCTCGGCAGAAAAGGAAGAGCCGTTAACTCAAAACTGATATGGACAAATGTTAACAATGGGATAAATCAAAATGAGAAGTCTGCAACACAAACAGGAAGAATTCCAAAACTCAAAAGATACTCTGGCACCATTCAAACTGATATTTTTGTTTGGTACATCATCACGTGATACAAACACTTTTATATTCAAGTCTTACTGAATGCACGCTAAAAGAAATCGGTTTACGTGCTAACGGTACAATTGGATTTACAAAAATGTTTAAATGTATCCTGATAGTACTTCTTATGGAATTGCAGCCTAAACCGGAACCGGGTTTTTTGAACGCTTCGCAAGATTAAATTGTACAAAGAGAGCAGCTAACGAGATTTCAGAAGCACAAAAAAATTGATAAAACTATTGTGCTTAGATATCAACTTTGAAGGAATATCGACCGTGTACTTCCATCCAATATGAGTGGCTCTAAAGATTTCTCCCACATTTGGCATTTATTAGTTGGTATTTCTGTTTTGGTATCAACAATAAATTCATATTTTTGTTCCAGATTTTCTTACTGTTAAAGCTAAAAAAAATCATCAATTAATTAAACAAAACTTTTTTTGCCTGGGGATTTGCAATGCGTGTGTGTTCCAGATATGTACGTTAAAACTCAGCGTGCACTTTCAACTTATAAGATCTTTTATGCATCAACTTTTTGGAGGTAAATGTATACTCGAGCAAACCATAAGGGTAGCAACGAAAAGCTTAAAGTATGAAACGTAAACCAAATAATATATAAGCATCACTTCAATCAATTGGATATCCAAATAATTTTGTTTCAAGAAGAGTTTTTTCTTGAGTTTTGATTAGATTGCGTCCCTCTTTCACATAAAGCAAAAGGGAAAAACCACCACAGAAAATCAAAATGC
>JFAV03000024.1:0-42703 GCA_000585475.3 Hanseniaspora vineae
TGCTTACACTGTACCCTGTTGTTTCAACAATATGACACAAACCCAAGATTGTAAGGCTACACACCTAAGAACTCACATCATAATCAGAACTGTAAAAACTGATACTAGTCTTCCACAAGTAAGAGTCCTTAGGTTTGTCTTCTGAGAGATGATACTAAACTCACGTTACTCCAAATGGAGATAATTGTCTCTCTGATTTATTATTCAGGATGTGTATTTGCCTTTACATAGTTAATTGTCTGAATCATATCAGTCATATTCTTAGGATTTATAGCATTTAGGGATCATTATCCTTAAGTGACTTGTTACTGTTTTTTGTTGTCAATAGGAACCCATTCTCGGTGTGAGTTTGAGTGTAATGGCCTGATAAGTAAGCAGTTCTTGTGCGTTTTCCAAGAGCTTAAGAGTAAGTTAGAATCAGGAGAACCATTCAAAGTGATCTAACCAGGGGACAACAAAAATGGATTTCCCTTCTTTCCTCTTATCAACCTCGTTGGTCTTGGGAGTCCCTTTACTAGCAAATTCATCAATACTAATAATATATCACATTTAATGTAGCAGATTTATCCTAAAATTCTGTTCCAAGTTAATCTCATAAAGTCCTGATTTAGGAAACACTGTATACAGTTATTCTTTTTGCTTTTTACAGTAGATCAATAAGCCTTTTTCTTCCCAAATTATAGCACTTTGTAAGATCTAGTCTTTGCAAATTGGTAGTATATGTCCATAGAGTTCAGCATCCTCTTTTGAATTTTGCTTTTGCTTTCTTATGCAATCATAATTGCACAAAAAGCCCAAAGATCACTTACCATAGACCCCTTCTTTTTACAACGATTCTAGTTCGGAGATGAGTCCTTAGTTCTGTCTTTCACTTTCATTTGGACAGTTGTAAAGACCAGCTCCACAATAAACGACTCTCTTAGTTTAGACAGTGCAGTACCTCTGATACGGTATATAAATTTAGGGACCCTTTCCACTCAATCACTGCTTTATTTCAAAAGTGCGATCTTTGGAGACCAATGGGTACTAAATTCTTGGAATCATACATGCTCTTACTGGTCTCAGTTATGAGCTCTCTAGATGAAGTGCTGATTTGGAACTGCAGACGTCTCTTTGACTTCAAACACTCACTGAAAAGTCCCAGCTCTCATTGTCCTAGCTCTTTGAGTCGTCTCTTTGTCTTTTCCGTGAATGGATCCCTTTTACAAACATTTTAGCTAGTGGTTCTAACCTTCTAAACCTTTATCACTAGTTCATTCTTCTCTCTGTTATCTCTGATATGCTGCTTTACTCCCTAGTACTTCTCCTTCTCTGTAAAGCATCAAAGACCTTATCGGTTTATCGAGATCAATTCCTTTTTTGGCTCTCTATTTCTCGACGTTTTTTTCACTCTCTCACGGACCGGTGATTTTCATCATTTTTGCGTCGTAGAAGAAGGAACAGATGAAGAATCGCATTTGCTGGGCTTATCAGTGAACAGCAATCAAGACAGTAAAGATGAGCTCGTACAACAAGCAAACAGAAATGACCACCTAAAGTTAGTCAATATGCTATTTTATGCCCAGCAGGAAAAGTAATTTCGTCGCAAAGTCTCGGTTTTATTTGAGACTGCAATACTCTGTTCGAGAGGATAAACTCATCAATTTTCACACCAGTGTATCTTGCAATCTTGTCAACAGTTAACAGTGAGAGTAATTTAACCTGACAAAGCTGATATTAAAACAGTAAAAGTGGTACACCCACAAAACATCTGTCTTTTGCTTCTTCAGCAATGCGTAAGTTTCTAGATTTTTGTTTTCTTTTTATCCGCGTTGAAAAGGAAACATTTTTTTGACCTTTCCTCCGCTGGTTCTGTGGTTGTGAAATGGTCACAGCTAGAATAATATTTACAAAACGTATTGCTAAACAAAGGAAACAATAAATAACCAGTGTAATTATCTAAGTATTGATTGACAAAATGCCTGCTATCTTCTGGGATACAGCGGGCTCTAAATCATCTCACCCAAAAAGATGAAAAACTCAACTCCTGGTCTAACTGAAATATATTTGATGAAGCAAGAATAGTGATGGAGTCGGAGTTTTTCTTGATCAAACTAAAATTTTGATTTATTAGAACAGAGCCTTTATGAAACTCACTTCTACACAGCCCCGCTTAAAAATATTATGTTTTTAAACAATATTCTCAAAAAAGTTAAGTTCCTGAATTAGTTATTAGTTAGGCAAAAGAAACAACGTTAAATGATTTGGGTTATCATTGTATAAAGATTCTTTCATAAATTTGACTGCTCTACTTTAAAGTAGAAATTCTGGTAAACAATGCTCATTTCAATCAAGATGCCAAGGGACATTGCAAAAAAAACGCAGCAAGAGCATTCCTCATTGAAACGACTCTAAAAGCAGCTATCTTTTGAAGCACTAATGTCCAGCATATAACAATCTTACTTGCATGTTGATATCACTCAAAAACATAAGCGTGTAATCGTAGCAGGATACACACCTTCTGTGAAGAAAACTGAATGCTTTTATAAGACGATAAATCTGACCTCAGATGATATATAACAGACATTACAACGCAAGAACCGTAAAAACAACAGTCGACAATATCAAAACCAGAAGTTCTGAATTATATAAAAGCTGAAAAATACCTCAGTATCCCAGAACCATAGCATGAACAGAAGCATAATAAGTCTTCTCTTGACAAAGTAGGTTGTGAAGAACTATAAAGAATGAACGGATTTGTACATGATCAAGACTTTGCAACCGTCTGCACACATACCAATAAACACCCCTCCTTCTCTAACAAACTCCTGAATTTTGGACACGATTGAGGTGAGTTGCGTATAACCCGATGAAAACAACTTGATGGGATCAACAGCTTCATGTGCTACAATCCCAGTTGCTAATGGGCAAAACAAGCACCGGGTTGAGGTACCTTTTTGCCGAAACATGAACATAACTATAATAACGGAAAAGTCAAGCTTGAGCGTCAAGTCTGTCTGCTTCTTTTGTGATCGGCCTGAAATATCACGTAGCACTTGACTAAACTCCTTTCATTCAACTTCTGTGTTTTCCTTCCGTGTTTTGAAGACTGAATTTTATAATTATCCGCGTATTCACTGTAAAACATATCACCTCTTTGCTTGTGAGTTGTTCTGAGTTTTCTGACGTAATAGCTTGCTTGAATCAGATTACATGTGCACTAAACAAGATTATCATTTTGAGATCTTCACGGGTTCCTAGGCTTATCCGTACTGCCAGATCTTTTCTTTCCCTCTTTCTTGCTGTGCGAGGTTTGTGCGTCTTCGGTTCAAAAAAGTTAATTTTCGCGTAAACAATAGGACCCTGAAAAACCATCAACCAAGAGAAAAAACTTCCACATCAATATGCCAAGCAGCTTGCCTACTTTTGCAACCCTAAGCAACCATTGGCTGGCAGCTCAGTCATAAATACACTTGAAAAAAGATTTTTTCAAACTCATACAACGCGTCTGTGCTTGCACAATGAAGTCTGAAAATAATTCAACCCTCAATAAAAGTCAGAAGCCCGACAAAGCGTGTCGAATTTGCCAAGACGAAGACAACAAAGAACCGCTCTATTCGCCCTGTCTGTGCCACTCCTATGTCCATCAAAGCTGTTTGATCGATTGGCTCAGAGCAAAGCAAGGAGTTCAAACAGAAGTCACTGTGCTTTACGAGGCCCAATGTGAAATATGCCTGACCGAGATCAACTTTAAAAGAAACTACAATGAGAGTCAAGCTAAAGTTGGATTTATTGCAGTGCTGAAGACAATAATGAAGACCGTGTGGCACTACTTGAAGTTTACAAAATATCTGTTTTTGTTTTGCAACGTTTGGTGGTTGCTCTTCAACACATTTGCGGTCAGGAAGTACTACCTGTTCGGAATATTACCGTCTTGGTCACTAGAATACGTTTATGACAAAAGCTATTTTTTTGTGACTGACCTCATTATAATACTGCAAAACTTGGTGTTTTTTTGTTTTGAGCTACCCTTCTTGTGGTCTTCAAAAACGGGTAAGAAATTTGTCAACCATTACATGAGACGTCCAATCGATCAGCATGTTCCTTCACCGTTCTCCATATCATTGCTGAAATTGAACTTATACATGTTTTTTTTTGCTCCTTTTATAGCTACTCTATGTCTAATTGTGTTTGGTGTGGTACCTATTCAGCTTATCAAAAGTGTGTTCAAATTGAAAACAGTTTCAAACGTTTCAACTCATTTTGTTGGCAGTTCGCTGTGTTGCTTTGTTGCTTCTTTGCTGCCGATAGAAAAGTTGACACATCTAAAGTTTTCCTGGTTTGTTTTTTTATTTTACACAAAATACTATGCCAAGTCTGCCACCATTTCATTACTGCGTCTTCTTTTTTCCATCATTATCATAAAACCTATCTTGGATTTCTTTTTTGCCAATGCGCTGTTTGGCAAAAACAATTTCACTTTTTCGATCAGAAACGTAACACTGGAAAGACTTCTCACAAATCCTTACATAAGTTTTACTGCTTTACCGATATCGATCATGCATTTCTGCAACAAAACATTTTTTAGAAATGGGTCCTTTTATTTTGCACCAGCACCTACCAAACATACTTTAACATTCAAAAGTGTTTTTATATGCAGCTTTTTTTCTCTAGCTTTTCAGACTTTAAAAGACACTATTTACTCCCTTGGTATCTTCAACTTGACCACAGGAGCTGCTTTAAGGTTACTAGTTGCTTACAAGCCTGACATTGCACCTATCTCTTTGGGGGTTGGCTTTCAACAAATAAAGGACAAGGACTTGATTGTTTTGCTTTACCAACCATATAATGCTTGGATGTGGACTTACGTAAACAAAGTTTTTGAGTTACTTGGGCTGCTGATGTCTAAATTTTCAGAGTGGTACTTCAAACCTTTTGCACTTTCTCTCGCTAGATATTTCAGACTTTCGTCATATTTGTTTGGGGAAAATAAAGTCAACGAAAGAGGGCATATAGTCTATCGAAACTGGAAACAAATGTTCTTTGCTTCTCATGCCGCACAAATGTCGAATCCTAATTTATACACGCAACCTCAACTAAGGACTGAAATTCCAGGTTTATTTGAGAGCTGTCCGACAGTAGATGCCTATTTTGTTCCAGACGGCCGATATGCACGGGTTCCAAATTACGCTGAGATAAATCCAACTAAAAGGTATTTTGTTACTGTGAGCAGAAATGATCAAGTGCTGGACTCAAAACCTATTGACGTCACACTTGCAAATGCAGAACTCATAGATTTTCCTGCATATTCGTATGATGTGGTGTACATGCCACCATGCTTCAAAGGAAGAATGTTTTGTTTCTATTTTTTGATGGGTGTTGTTGCCAACATCACTTCATTGTATCTGCTTCTTTCTTCCAACTTTATTGGCAGTAAAACTTTCCATTTAGCAGCAAAAATTCCGAGACTAGAGCCTCTGATAGACACGGATACTTACTTCACTTGTGCAAACATCTGTTTAGGGGCAGCTTTACAGCTATTCTTATTCAACACGTTCAAAGACAATAAAATCGCAATACAAGGAGTTATAACAATTATTTCAAAAGCTAAAAAGTACTTTTTTGCCTCTATTGTGTTGATGTATACAAGAACTGCTGTCACATTGTTTTCAAGAGGAATGTCGCTTTATGTGGCAACGGTTTATGACATCATTTACAAGAAACTAATAAATCATGTAAACATCGGCACTGATTCATCCAAGTCTTTTTTTGGTTTTCCAGATTTTTTGCTGTCAAAGCACTCCACCATCTTTATGGTTCCAATTGGAGTTTATTTTGGAATATCAGTGATTTTAGTCCTGATGGTGATTGGGGCAGACGGATCAATGAAACAAATCGCTAGTGCTGCTTGGAAATGTCTTTTGAGGCCGCCGCTAAAATTTTTCTTGAGGTATTTCCTCACTCCAATTGGCTTACAGCTACTTTTGCTTTTTTTCTTAAAGTTTAAGCTAATCAGCAGTATTCAGGACTTCAAGCAGCAAGTCTTTTTCCAGTTTTCTGGATTGGTGGGTACGTGGGACTCCTATGCTTTGTTATTGCTCGGGCCAGCGCTTTTTCTGGTGTTTGCATTCAATGACTTGGCTCCTAGTGTAAAGAATTACTGGAACAAAACAAGGAAAAACACTGTGGACTCTCTGAATGAAGATAAAATCGTTTTGCAAAATGTTAATGGCACTGTTAACAAGTGAAGCTTTCACAAGAGCATTCATTTATTGCCCCCTAGTTAGAGATTTGCTCTACATTCCAAAAGATCAATGTTGAAAAGAGTCTTTCTATAAAACAAACCATTTTTTTCCTGCAAAACTATGTATTTGGCTTATCTAACATTTTATATCATTTGGTGGCTATTGATCGTTATATTTTGGTAATTCTTGAGTGTTTTTGTCAACTCTATAAAAAAAGTCACAATTATTCAATTCAACACGATTGCTGCCAAAAACAAAAGTTTTGAAACAAGTTTAGAAAGTTTATTATTTCTATTCAATAATCTCAGCGTGTTAAAGATTAATGCTGAGCCTTGCGTGATTGCACTTAAAAACTATTGCCAAAATGATTCAATTTTTGAGCGTCTTATAATGTGAATCTCTCTCTCTCTCTGCAGGCCTCATGGAATATACTTCTGTTACAGAAGTTTCCTTAGTTTTGGTTTTAAAAATCAGAAACAGATTAGGAGCAGAATGAGGTGGAACAGCTTCTTTGAATTGCTTGTAAGCCTGACGAGAGATAATTTTTGTGTCCTGTTTCAGTTTTTTAACGCCCCAAAGCAGTCTCGTTAAAAACGTTGTTGTATTTTGCAATAACAAACCAATAAACTTGGAGAGCAGTTAGCAGTATTTCTTTGTTGTCCTTGGCTTGTGGTCCCCTTGCTTTTCGCAAAATTTGTGACCTGGCAGGAAATGTAGATGCCTTCCTTTATCTTCTGCGGTGTCTGCTAATTTGTCTGCTATCCAGTGTGGCTTGATAGAGTGCGTAACAAAGATGGCTGCTTTTTATTTTGTGTCACCATCTTCTCAAACCCTTGGTGATGCTGAAATAATTTTCAATATTTTAAAAATGTAGTCAATTATTGTCCACCCGGAAGGAACAAAATGCTGCACATCTTGGTTTTTGAGAAAACTTTTCTAAGGTATGTGGGTAATGTTTTAATAATGATTTGAGCGCGCATAACATCTTCCAAGATACTTTCATGGTTTCCCTCTTTGCTTTTCAATAAACGGGACCCCTGCACCATAAAAAAATTATGTCTAAACGTATAGAGCCCATAGCATGTTGTTTGTTGTGTTTCTATCATTTCCGTGTTTAATAGATTTAGACTGGTAATTTTAAAAGTATTAATTTGGTATTTTTTCAGGCTATTTCAACTTCCGAGCTATTGATAAAAGAAAACAAACCCGCTTAAATGCTATTTATGTAGTTTATTTGCTTGCGTTTTTTTTCTAACAGAGTTTCATCACAGTGTAATTGATTCACGGCTACAGTAGAAAAAAGAGCACCATCAATAGTGCGCAAATGAAAAGCTGCAGATCTTCAAGAATAAATCGTTATATATTTTTTTTTTGGGGTGCTGAACGTTTGACTGATAAGTCAGATATGTATAGTGATAACTAAGGAACAATTAATTAAATAGTTTGTTATTGTTCTAATTCTCTGTCTATATAGACCTTCAGTTAAAATAACAAAGTATATCTGTCTGATAGCGTTTTGGACTATTTTAACTTAAGGTCAGGTTGTTAAGACAAGAAATTTATTTGTGGCAGAAATCACACGCAAACACAATTACCAAATTGCGGCTTTTGACGTATGCAACGTACCCTAAATAAAATCACAAAGCTATACACAGTCTCTGTGACTGCAAAATAAGTTACCGTTGTTAAACATCACCAAGTTCACTTAAGAATACTATATACCTTATACGCTCATAAATCATAACTTTTCAACAGCAACATTTGAGCCATTATGTTTGGAAGACTCCAAGAATGCAGCAACAATCAACAAATGGTGCCCACAGATTACAGGGGTCCCCTTGACTAGTGTTTTGTCCTTAGCAACAATGGCTTCATACATATTGCTAAATTCTTCAATGACCCCAAACGATTCTTCTTGGGTAAAGGTGATTTTCTCGTCTTTGATTTCAAAAGTTTCGGCATTTGGACCAACGTTCAAAGTAACAACTGGTGAAGCTTTGTTACTCAGATTCAAAAAAACAGACCCATTTTCCCCGTAGATCTTGAAAATTGTCCACTTATCAGTTGCACCAAAGGCACTCCCATAGGTAAACGTCCCAAAAACATTGTCACCGTCTTCCATTTTCACAGTTGAGTAAACAATATCGTCGGTCCCAGATTCTTGTCTCACTTGTTTCGTCAAAGCGGAAACAGAAGCAACTGGACCTAGAACATCAGTCAACAAAGCCAATTGATGAACACCACCATCACTCAAAAACCCACCAATGTGTTCTGGCTTGGCTCTCCAAGCAGTTGCATACTTGTTTTTGGAAACAAATGGCCCAGTTGAATTGTATGTAAAAGAGACAATAGGCCCAATCTGTTTCAAGTGTTTTTTCAAAACTTTTCCGGCTTCCAAGTACAACCAGTTTTCTGAGACACCAATAGGCTGGTCACAGTGTTTGGCAATGCTCACGATCTCTTTTGTTTGTGCAACCGTGGCAGCAACTGGTTTTTCCAATAAAATTGGTTTGTTGTGTTTGGCAGCCAATTGCACAAAGTCTAAGTTAAATTGGTTTGGAACAAGCACATCGATCAAGTCAATTTCAGGATCTTTGATTAGATCCTCTGCGTTGTCGTAAACTTTCGAAGGATCAATATGAGCAAATTCGGCAAACGCTAGTGCCTTTTCCTTGTGTCTGTTGAAGCAAGCCTTCACTTTGAATTTGTCTCCTAAAGCTTCAAAACATGGGACATGTTTTTCTCTGGCGAAAATACCAGTACCAATGATACCAACGTTTAAAACTGCCATAATGGTTGTGTGTGTGTGTGTGTGTGTATGTGTGTGTGTTTTCTTTATTGGAGTTGGACGCTGAGAGAAAAAAAATAATTTTCATCTTATGATAAAATACTCACAATTCTACTCAAACTTTAAAGGACGCACTGTTTATATACAAACAGAACAAAACTCTCAAATTCGTGTGTTGACCAAAAATCTCGAAATTCCTTATTCACCCTTGTTTTATCACTGTGTTTTGTTTTTTTTTCGAAAACGCGGACGACATTGGTCCAGTTCGAATAGCTTCACTCAAAAAACCCCGCACACAGAAAAGATTCATCTGTTACCTCTATACGGAGTTAAAAAATACACAATGTCCTTTATATGCAAGACCGCAAGTTCAATGCGACACACAGGTTTGTTACATAAATAAATATAAATAAATGCTAGCTCAGCATAATGTTGACACCCCATTCTTTGACAACATTAACCCAATTGTCGTTATCCTCGCCGTTATCCCTTCTGCGAAACACTTCCATCATGATCTGTCTTGATAGCCAGTACTTGCTAAATTTGTTGCTGTCAGCTAGATCTTGAAACCACTGCTTGTACTCAAGTTGTTTTTCTTCTGTGGCAGCACAGCCTCCAATAAAGGCACCCCAAATCACAGGAACAATTGGAACTTGTTTGTCCTTGATACTGCGCAAAAGCAAAACACAGTTTTCCAGGACCATTGCACAGTACTTTTCCAGTATCGAGCAGTTGACATTCCGCACGATGGTGAAATAATAAATAATGATGGCATTGTAGAAAATGTTTTGATGGTAGTACAACGCTTCAACAGTGTCGTCCAAAAACTCTTGCGGAGCATCTGATTTAAAAAAAATCCATTCAGAGCGCCACTTGAACAATTTTTTCTCAAAATCTTTGCATAGTTGTTCGAACGTCTGCGGAATTGCAACTTCTGAGTTCTCATCATAATACATTTTGTGTCTAACCAAATTTACACAGTCGGAAAATAGCAAAACTAGCGAGTTTGGCAAACCGTACATGTCGTCAATGCCGTAGTTTATGTGTTTTTGGCGAATATCGGTCGGATTAGAATACAAAGCTGTCTTGAAATCTTGAAATAGTGGCGTTGGTGTTATAGGGCTGTTGTTGCTCATGCCGGTTTTTGGTGTACTTCCGCAGCTGCTCAGACGATCGTGTTTAGGACTTTGTGATGTGTTGCTTGAGTAAGTCTTGATCAATTGGTGACTCTTTGGGTTCATGTGGTTGATACTTTGCAACCTAGACATTCTGTCCACCCCAGAAGCTGGAAGAGATGCTCTGCGTGAGGTGTCTTTTGCAGTTTTCAAACTGTCATCGGTAATCGCAATTTCATCCGCCGTGATGTTCTCCAATGCTGTGGAATTTTGAATCAACCTAAGAAAGGAAAAAACTTTGTGAAGACTTTTGGCTTTTTCAGATATTTTGGGTCTTTCCTGTAATCTCTTCAAAATGAATGCCTCGCATATATCCAAATGTCGAGCACAATCTCCCATAGTCCCC
The DNA here is from genome assembly GCA_000585475.3 of Hanseniaspora vineae. Taxonomy (NCBI): domain Eukaryota; kingdom Fungi; phylum Ascomycota; class Saccharomycetes; order Saccharomycodales; family Saccharomycodaceae; genus Hanseniaspora; species Hanseniaspora vineae. The sequence continues at coordinate 10,534 of JFAV03000024.1, forward strand.
CATATAACATCGATCGTGTTCATGCTCAACAAAGCAGTTAGAACGTCTTTATATTTTTCTTGTTCCACGGTAGAGTGTAAACACGAGTCAAGAAAACTAACTGCCTGTGCCCTAAACTTAATACCCAGCTGCAAAAAAAAAGCCTTTGTGGTGGATTCTTTTGGGAATTCGCTTTGGATGTTAAAACATGACACCGCCATCACTGCGTTCAATAAACAGTTTCTCGAGTTTGAAGTGTAACCTAAACCTACCAAATCACCCAACCCTTTCAAAGCTCTAGGAAAATATATGTGTTTCCATGGGTTGTTTGGTAATGGTATTACAGTCATCATGTTTGCGACTTTTTCCAAATAGTAATTCAACAAAAATCTCAAAAACCCAGTGGACACCAGCCCTGTTGTTGGTATGCATTTCAGCAAATTGTCATCGCTTTGTTGCGAAAAAACAGTCAGTTCCTGGCGCACTTCCTCAGGAATTTCAGACGGAACTATTTTTAAAACTTCAGGAGGCATGCCTGCCTCTGTACTTGGTGCCTGGATGGCGATCAAATTTCCAAGTGGTACAATTTTGTCCAGCGATTCATGGGCTGAGGCATTTGATGGCTTTTGGATCACATTGTTTGGAACTGGTAAATTTGTTTGGTTTTGAAGATTCTGCATAGAGGCATTGTCATTTGTGTGGAAAAGAATTGAAAAAATGTTGCTACTGCTGCTATTGCTGTTGTCAACGTTTTCGTTATTTTTTGTTGTGTTCGAGTTATTCTGAATATGTTGTTCATCCAGTGTAAAATCCATACTGCTGGAATTGTGATTTTTTGAGATTAAAGTATTTGGATTGGTATGTTCATTGTACTCCTGTATAGATGGATCAATATTTTTTGAATTGGTTTCGACACTGTTGTTCTGAGTTGGTCCTTGGACAAGCCCGCTATTTATTGCAACGGGTGCGTTTGACACCAATGGAGAAAATGAGGGGAGCAACGAGGCGTGTGTTTGCTGCAGTTGGTTTTGCATTCCTTGCAAGAATTCATTGCTAGCGGCTGGAGACATATTTGTGGTGTTGGGGAAAAAATTGTTGAACTGAGAGCTTGCGACCGCAGTAGCTGAAATGATTGCGTCATCTCTCAGTTCTTCAGAAATCCATTCGGTTCCAAGTGGGTTATTAAAATGGAAATTGAATCTCATTGAATCGTCCAAAAGACTCTGTTGAGCACCAGGCTCCATTTCAGGAGCTGTGCCTAACAGGTTATGTTCATTAGATGACAGATTGTGTGCTTCTTGACTGTGTTTGCGACCAAGTTTCTTTGGTTTCCCATTTTCAATACACCCATTAGCAGCCCGTTTCTTTTCCTTTTTTTGAAATTTTTTCAAAAATTTTTCTCTCATATCATTTCTGCCCCACAAAACACCAAATTTCTTGATAACCCAGGTCTGATTGTTGTCTAGTTTTTCTTTGTTTTCTTTCAATACTTTATTCAACTGTGTTAGTTCGTTGTCCATCTCATCATAAAACTGATACTCCTCTTTGTAATGAAGGTATTTGATTTTTCTTCTTTGGAATGTCGGTTCTTGATTGTTGGAATCTAGTAATTTAGAGTTTTTAGGATTAGATATGATTTCCCCGTATGTGTTGAATTTAATGGAAGATCTCCATCTTAGTTTAATATCAAACCCATCACATTGCAAATTTGACTTCGTGCACCTATTGCACCATGGTCGAGTTTTATCACACAGCACTTTTCTCTTCCTGCATGTAAAACATCCTGTGAATGACATGTTTTTTTTCTTGTCTGAGGAACTCAAAGAGTCATCTATATCGTCCTCCTCATCTTCATCATCGTCAAGATCGTCAAGATTAAAGTCTTCTTCATCGTCAAGCTCCTCATCACTGTACAAAGACTTGGATTTCTGTGTGTTTTTCTTTCGCGATGTAGCAGAAGATGCCCTAGATTTGGTTTGCAGCTTTTTTGGGGATGGAGAAGACTGCATCCCTGCAGCAGTCAATCCCGTGTTGAAAAGCTGTGGATTCGTCAAACCGCTTCCATCATTGTCTTGAAATTCTACTGGAGCGTTGGAGATCATTGTTGGCTCGACTGCTTTGATCTTCTTCTGTTGCTACTAGGAGCAGCACTCGCCTGCTTGTGACTTTAATTTATGGGATCCAAAGTGCAATTAGCAATGTGAAAACTGGCAAGAAGAAAAACTTTGCTTTGAGTAGCGGTTTTTCTCGATGGATTGGGGGTATTGGGCTGTTCAACCTTTTTTTGAAGAGACGACACAGACAATACAGAGGGAACTTGATATGCTAACTATTTTGGGTCATCGCATCTGATATGAGCTATTGCAAACAAACGTGTTTTTGCAAAGATATTAACCCAATGCCTCTTCGGTTGAAGAAAAACAAGAACTGCAAAAACTCCGACGCTAAAAAATTCCGACGCAAAATTACACCCAAAAAGATTACTCAAAGATATGAGCAGTCAAATCCTGAGGCAAAATAAATTCCGGCCGACTTTCAATTTTTTGTTCACGTTTCACGTGATAATTAAGCAAATGCTAAAAAACTGTGTTGTTTCTGTTACTCACAGGATCTCTTCTGCAATGACGTCACAAAGTTTCTTTTTCCGTCTTTTTTTTTTTTTTCTTGATGATCTTTTTCGCATACAATTATTAGACATTATTTGGTATAAAAAAGTGTAAATAAAAATGAAAGCCCCTGTAGGCACCGAAAAGCCATTTTTAGTCTATTATTGTGTTAATCTTTATCGAAGTGTATAAAATTTAATTTCAGTACAAAAGGGTTCAAGTATGTGTAACGATCTTTATAGAATGTGCATTTATATGCAACGTATATAATGCAGGACATGCATGTTACTTTTTCATTAAATTCGTAAATCTATGATAAAACAAAAAATTAATCTCGTTATTACTGGGAACATAAAGAATCCATATAAACCAAATACCTTGAGATTAACCAACAATGGATAGCTCCGAGGCAAACTCCTCTAAAGAAAACAAAAAACATGGTTTGAAACATCTGCACCCACTAAAACATCCCGAATTATATCACGACGGAGGCCCAGATGACCATACTGAAGCTGCGCAAAAGATCTCTTCCAGAGAAATGAAAGCAAAAGAGGGGAAAGACGAAGAAAGTGAGTTTGTGGAAAAATATGGGCCTGTGAAGTTTAAATGGATCGAGCCTCCAGAATCAGCAAAGAAAAAATACATGATTATCAAACCATACGCGTTAAATTACTACCACAATGGGGTCCTATATAGAACCAGAGGAGAAAGAGGGTCTTCTGTTTTCGAGTTGTTTTTCGACCTTTTGTATGTGGGAATCATTGCAAATTTAGCAGAATCTTGTATTGAAAAAAGTAATGGGAAATCATTGGTTAAATACATTTTGTTGTTCTTCCCGTGCTGGCAAATATGGGGAGACATGAGATGCTTTATGGATTATTACTATAACAACGATATCATTCAAAAAACATATGTTGTTTGGATCATGTCTTTACTGGTGACCTACGCAAACAACGCGCAAACAACAGATAAAAATGATAAACAGTTGTTCGGCTTGGTGGTTGCTTGTTACATGCTTGCTAGATTTTCGTTTGCGACAATTGTTCTCGTGTACAATTTATTGTACATAAAAGAACATAGACGTCAAATGGTGAGCTATTGCACATTTGTTTACTGTTCAGTGATTATGGCCGGTTTTGTGATTTTACCCAAAGCCATGCACAAAAAAATCATCATTCTATGCTGTTTATACTTTTGGGATATTGTTTCTTACGCAATATCGTTTTCTCCCTGGTTCAAAAGATTGATCAGATCTGAGTTTCACACGGCTTTAAATATTGAACATGAAATAGAAAGACACAGTGCTTTTGTCACAATTGCTATTGGTGAATTTTTGTACGTTATCGTGGCACATTCGCCTGCCACCAGTGGGTTAAATGAAAGAACAGCAAGAGCCATTTGCACGCTTATTATAGCTTACTGTTTGTCATGGTTCTATTTTATGGGGGAAGGTTCGAAGAAAGCTGTGCATGCTATTAGAAGACATGCCATGTTCTCCGTGTGTTGGATCCAATTGCATTTCCCATTGATCATTTCTCTTGTTATTGCCGCTGATGCAGCTGGACAGCTGACAAGAAGTGGATATGATTTCCCAATGAACCATGCTGAAAAAGTGGTTAAAAGAGCGTCATCATCAGGACCTTCATTGGAACTACCAAGGGACAACTACATCAGATGTGTGCAAATCTTCTTTGGTGCTGGAATCTTTGTTGCTCTTATTTCTATGACAGGAATCGCTCTTTTGGATAAAAGTTTGGATAAAGAGATTATTTGGAAATTTACTCCAAAAGTAAGAATCATGCCAAGAATAATGTTTGGTGGGATCATTTTTGGTATGGCTTTTTCAGACATAAAAATTACTTTGTTTTTAGGACTTTCAGCACTCTTCTTGACTATCCAGTTGTTGTTCGAAAATGTTGAAGGAGTGGACGGCTCCTTTGTTCACGAAGATACTGATGTAGTGAATAACGTTAGGAATAACTATGATGTTTTTGATAGTGTTGACGATAAACCACCTGCCCAACACAATTCGATCGAGGAAAAACCTCACGACTATGAGCACGCCGAGACTGAAGAAGACCCTGAAATTGAAAAAGAGCAACAGGGTAGCATAGAGTCGGAATTCGCTTCGGATGGCGGATCACACCATAGTCTGAAAGAGCGTTTGCAGGAAAACGCAAATAAATAGTTACTGTTCTTGGGGTATCCCCTATTTTTGCTTACAAAAGTTTTATAGCATCGTATTTGTTTTAATTTATCAAAAAGTTCTAACTCCTTGTCGAGCTTAACTTTCTCGTTTATACTAGCTTTGACTTGCTATTTTGCCTGACGCTCTCATTATAAGCCGGTACCTTACTTCACTCTTACAAAACAAAACATAGTCACGTGCGGAAAATTTTCTGAAGAAATTAGTTTTGCCATCCTTCAAGGTCTGTATATAAGTTAAACTCTTTGAGCTTGCCGAGATAAAACCCATAAAACGTCAAGACAATAAACAACGCACACACCACAACCAGAGCATGTCTAGGAGACCAAAGAAACAGTTGTCCTTTAACAAAGAGATAAACACTCTTCTGTACGCCTTAGGGGATGTGCCGAAGCCAGCAACAGAAACGGTGAAAGCCTTAGATGACATTCTGATTTCATACCTCAGCGATCTTTCAGTAGAGGCCTACAGAGCTGCACTATACTCCAATAGAACCAAAGTTAAATTAGACGACTTTAAATTTTCACTAAGGAGAGACCCCATTAAACTTGCACGGTTGAATGAGTTGCACGCGCTAGACAAAGCGCACCAGCAGTTGATGAAAGAAATCAATTATCAGCCAGAGAAGCAAGTACTTGAATTTGAAGATAACGATAATGAACCAGAAAATGAAAACGACCAGGAGGCAGATGCAGACGAGGAAGAAGAACCATCAAAGGAAGACAACCCCGCTGAAGCTGAAAATGCTGCGACACCAGGTGCTTCAACTAACACGGAGACAACGCAAGGAAATGGTGCAGTGCCCACAGAACCAGTGAAAAAGAAGAGAAAGTATACGAGACGGAAACCCAAGACTGACAAACCAAAGCAAGAAGACAAACCTGGGTCTGCGGCAGCAACCCCAACTTCCTCCACCAAGGCAACCCTTTAGTATTTTAGAGGTTCGCCGCAAGAAAAAAACGAACAACTGCAGACATCAAGCTCTCATCTTTTTTTTTTAAAAAAAAATTTCTATAAAGTGTTTAAACTACTGGATATTTAATGTGTAGACGTTGTCGTTGCGATCACTTTCATCGACATAGTTTTCAACCCCGATAAAAGAGTTCCATAATGAGTTGAACTTTCTCAACACTAGATACCCCAGGTTTTTCGGTAAGTCCACATAACTTTTGAAAATAAACTTCAGAGCTTCTTTGACATTATTAAGTTCTGTGTCCCATGCAATGCGCAGGGTGCTTCTGTTATCGTCTTTAGCCGGAGCCGACTTGGCTGATTTTTTTTTGGAAGACATGATCAAATCTTGAAATTTTTCCTCGTCGATATCTTCTTCAGCAGATTGCTCGACAGAAGGTTTATTTACGGTTTCAGACTCAGTAGAAGTACCCAAAGACTTCAAAGTTGAAGTTAGTGAAGAAGATATGGAGCTTGATGTTGTCAGCCACTGTTTTTTGGCTCTGTCCAACAATTTGAATATATTGTTTCTTTGGAAGAACCCTTCGTTTTTCTGATGATAAAGTTTTTCAAAATTGTTGATAGATTCTACCGATTTGGATATTCTGTCGTACGTGTTAAACAAAGCAATCAATTCGTACTTGGTCAACCCGTTAACAATTTCTTCTGCATCAAACTCATCCATTTCAAACAAGATTTTCAAACTGGTGGCGTACCCTGTGGTTTGGACTTTACCCCATAATCTGCATCTGTCACAGTGCACACAGTCCATAATCTTGGTGACATTTTTGAATCTTGTTCTGAACTGATCTTTCAATTCTGAGCTGATATCACTTTGAAATAAAAGGTTCTCGTTGAAAATTCTGGTGTCAATACCGGAGGAAATTTGGTCAATCATGTTAGTAACGTTTTCATCATAAGCTTCGCAGATTTCCAAGTTTTTCAAATATCCAGATATCTTATACACGGCTTTGGAAACAACGGCGTAATTGAAATAAATGTTGGCAACTCTGTCTGGGAAATAGCCAACTCTGTTCATGAACAAATCCAAGTTAGGCCCCCATTTACCAGTTTTGGTGTCTAAAAAGTCATTAGACAAGTGGGTTGCAATGGAGGCATGCATTCCTGAAACTAATCTATAAAAGGCGTCTTTGGCCAAACATTTTGGATTTTGTCCCAGTTTGTCCTCTGGAGTAACACTAAAACAATTTTCTCTATAAATGCTTCCCCAAATCATTCCACTTTGCTCACCACCATACCCAGTAAATCTTTCTGGATTGGCGGTAAGATCCACTAAAACGGCGTTTTCGTGATTCGTAAGCGTGTCAACGTCGCAGTACTCAATATCCCTTTCAAATTTCTGATTGACAAATTTGTTGTTGTTGTTGTTGCCATTCAGATTGTTGAATTTGCATAGTTGGTCCAAAAACTCTTGTTGAACGTCATCTGACTGGTTACCAATAATCATCGATTCTTCAGACGAGTTCAACTGGCCCAAAACGTCCGGCTGCCAATACTCTGGTAACTGATCCCAATTGTCCTCAATAATATCAACTGCACAAGCCCTGTTGACACAGTACCCGTTATTATCTTCCCAAAAAGGACATTCGGTGTACAAGTTCAACTTGAAATATTTGAAAAAATCACTTTCCACCACTTTCTTCAAAATGGGTCTTATTTTGGAGTTCATATCGTTAATCTCATGAAAGGTCACATCGCAGGTTTCGCTGATAAGATCGTCCTTGTTGACTTTGCAAAAATTCGTGTTATCAGATAAGTCGGTCCCTTGATTATTGCTGGCTGTTGTATCAAGACTCATGTTGCTGCTTTGGTTTGTCCCTGTGTTTTCTGCTGCCAAAACGCTGCATAGTGGTTGCAAAACCAGAAGTGGTGCCACTAAATCAGTCAATTTCATGCTCGAGTGTTTGGTCTTTCTTGCTGTTTGGAGTATATGTCTAACAAAGTTTGGAACACTACTGTATTCTCTGATTTGTGGACTTGATATATATACTAATCAAAAAAGTCTACTAAGATTGTTGAGGTGGCGTATCAGAAAATCGTAAACAAGAAAATCCATTGCTTATTTTATGACAAAATATATAGGACCGATTGTAATTATGTTAAGCTTGAGCACTGGAAAAAGTTCACACCGCACGCTTGTTTCGCGTGCGGTGTGTAATATGCAAACCGGAAATTTCTGGAAAACAATGAAATCTTTAGTACACCCGCAGAGACAGCACGAGGCTAAAAAAAAAAAAAAAAAACAAAAACAGTCAAGTTTTATGGTTCGATTGATAAATCGGATTTGATATACCGTGTCATCAATGTTTTGATTAGTAATACTCCATTGAAAACGTCTTTGTTATTGCCAGAGTGTTCAAACGCTTCTGGCCAAGGCTTACTTGTAGGTATCATAAATTGTTACAAAGTGTACGCTTTAACCAGACGACAACTCCAACAACGTGTCGATGCATTCACCGGTGTGGTACTTCCTAAAAACGCAAATATCTTTGACCAAGTCAACGTCTATCTCGGGGAACATTTCCTGCATGTTGTCCAAAGTATTTTGCTGCTCTTTCTCCTCCATGCTTCGTATAGTTTCCATATAGTCTTCTTCTTGTGCTGCCGGTTGGACCTTGCGTTTGGATTTATGTTTCTGGCTTTGTGAAGCGCTTGCGTCAGCAGAACTTTCAACACCACCCTCGGCTGTTGGTGCCTTTGCAGACGATGTGGAATCAGTAGATGAAGCAGGTCCGCTCCCAAGAAAACTCGAAAACAATCCAAAAATATCGCCATTGCTAGCTGCTCCAGAGTTGTTTGTGTTTTCCGCTGTGCTTGCAAACAACCCACTAAACAAGCTCAAATCGTTTGCACTAGTTGCTTGATTCTGCTGCTGCTGCTGCTGCTTCTGCTGCTGTTGTTGTTGTTCTTTCTTGCTCGTCTCGATCTCTTTTCCTTCTTGCAACACTTTTTGCTTGTTAGCCTCGTATTCTTTTTCATACTCCTCTTTCTCTGTAATTTTCAAGTTGCCTTCGTTCATCTCCAAAATAAACTGTATTACTCCTTGAAAACTACTGAGATAGTACCTATTTTCTCCTGTCAAAAAATCAGATCGTCTGAAATTTTCAATATAGCTGCAATTACTGGCCAAATTATTAAGCTCAAATTTCAACGCAGGATCACCACTATGAAGCAGAGTGTATATCAACAATGGAATAAAATCATCGGCATTCGAGTTTTTATCCCTTCTTTTCAAAAAAGCAAACAAGATTTTACAACTGTTTAAAATACAAATCATCTTGTCTCTTGGAGCCTTAAATCGATTCAACTTGGAAAGTTCTTTTGCTGCCATAATGGAAAATTTGTTTAGTAAGACAAAAGACTTTGTGTTTATACCATCTTCATCAGTATCGCTTGTTTTTGAAGTTCCACTAGACAATTCCAACATATCAGGGGTCACAAACCTGAACTCTTTGATTTTTTCACACAGTTTTTTATCTTGTTCGACATTCAGCAAATGATCTTCATCCAACACGAGTAAGCCATTGTTGGCAGCAACCAAGGGAGAGAAAATCTTGATGTAAATTTTGCTTGTAATTAGCTTTTCCATACAGTCTTTGGAGTTCTTAATCTGCTCTTGGTTCATGGACTTGAAAGGTTCGTATTTGCTGAATTTTTCAAAAATGAAAAGTTCAAAATCAGATATAAGTCTGATTTGCTCTTTCATTGTGTATAACCTTTCGCTCGACATAAAGTTCTGGATAAATGATTTTGTGTATTTGATAATGGGCTCTGCCATGGGGTCTTTCAGATGAGAAATGAACTTTTTGAAATCGTAACCATTTTCGCCGTCTTGGTCTGTGTACTCTGACATTGTGACTGCTTAGAAAGCGTTGACTTGGTGATTTCTTGTTTAGTGGTAGTGTGTGTTTTGGTTTGTGTTAAGCCTTCTGTGTATCAACAAACATGCAAAGGTACACCGGGGTTCCTTAAAATGAGCGCGGCTTTTCGGAATGTCACGAAACACAGTATATTTTGCTAGCTGTGGAGCTTATGTATGAGCGACGTTTTTTGCGACGGCATCTCTAAATTTTCCAGCGGACCCCAAATAAGTGATCCAATAAAGAACAAAAGCAAGAAATTTAATATTTACTTCCCAAAATCAACCTTTTCAAAGCATTATTTTGCAAAATTAAACAATGAATAAAATTTTAAATCAACCAAACTACAAAAACTTAGAATAAACACATGTGTGGTATTTTGTTTGCACACTTGGGCGAATGTCCTGCTGCATTACAGCCCGTATCTGAGCCATCTTTTCAAGAATTTGACGAAGCGGTCATCAACAATGAAGCTTTCGAATGGCAGCTCACAGGACATAATAAATTTGATGATCTTGTCCCGTACATTGTTTCCAGGGGACCAAATTATTGCTCTTTACGTGCTGACCAGAATGAAAACAACCTTTGGTTTTCCTCAGTGTTATCTTTGAGAACGCCATTTACAAAACAGTCTATCGAGATTGGTGACAGATTTGTTCTTCAATATAACGGGGAACTGTACAACAAGGAACTGCTTGATGAAGAAGTGACAGAGGGAACATCGTCTAAAAGTGAAAAAGCATTATTCAGTGATACTCAATTTATTGTCGATCTTATAAGAAAGTTTCCCGAAGATCTATCAGCTGTGGTCAAACAGATGTATGGAGAATTTGCTTACACTATATACGATAAAAAATCTAAATCATTGTATTTTGGCAGAGATCGTGTTGGAAAAAGAAGCTTGAGTTACCAACTTAATCCAGAGGCAAAAGAACTATACGTCACAAGTTGTAGTGGGAAGACTAATGGTGATTTTACCAATTGCGATGCAAACAAGATGTACAAGTACAACATCACCAGTAACGAACTCTGCGTCACAGAGCTGTATCCACCTTTCCAAGTTAGCAACGATCACACAGAAACTATTAGCATTGAGCGGTCAGAAGAAATAAGCGCCAGTCTCTTCAATGTCCTGAAAGACTCTGTGCGTATGAGAGTTGAAACTATCCACCCCATGCACATGTCCCACAACAATGCTATTTCTGTGCTTTTCTCAGGAGGCCTCGACTGTTCAGTGATTGTTGCACTGATCTGTTCAATAGTAAAACCAGGCACTGTGGTAGAATTGCTCAATGTTGGATTTGAAAATCCAAGAACTAAAATGCAACCACAAGACGTCCCGGACAGAGTTCTTGGCTTGAAGAGTTATGAGCAATTGCATAAAATATTCCCCCTGTGCGATCTCAGATTCATTGAGGTTGATGTTCCATATAAAGAATACTTAGCTGTCAAAAATCACGTTGTCGATTTGATATATCCAAAAGAAACAGAAATGGACCTGTCCATTGCGATTGCATTTTATTTTGCTTCACGGGGCAAAGGATTTTTCAAAAAGCAGCTTTATAGCAGAAAAGGTTTGGTGTTATTCTCTGGCTTGGGTGCTGACGAATTATATGGGGGTTATCACAAATTTGCAAACAAATCAAGGGAAGAGCTGGCCTTGGAGCTGACCGGACAAATCAACAACATCCATGATCGGAACTTGAACAGAGACGACAAAGTCATTGCCTCAAATGGTGTTGAGGTAAGGTACCCGTTTTTAGATCAAGAGGTGATTTTGTTTTCCACAAAAAAAATCCCACTGGCACTGAAAACAAACAAGGCTGTTCTGAGACACGTTGCTGAAAACTTCTTGCACTTGAAAGACATTTCACAGGAACCGAAAAGAGCTATTCAATTTGGTGCGAGATCAGCCAAAATGACAAAGGGCCAAACAAAGGGAACAGATTTGATTTAAATGCAATTCAAATAAAGAAAAAACAAAAAAAAAAATGGGTGACCTTTCAACTGCTATTCATGTACATCAAATACTTGGCTGCTTGCTCAAAATTAAAGCTCAACAACAAAGTGAATCCGTTGAACAAGCACAATTTGTTCAAATCTTTCAAGATATTTTCTGATTTCTCGATATCCACCACACAAAGCATAATGGCTCCCTGGTTTGCTACTGGTTTTGATTTTTTCACTATGTACTCTGGATGTAATTTGTGATATTTCAATGATAGAAAAATCACCTTTCTCTTGCCTCTGACCATGTAATCATAATCGATTTTCTCCAAAGGCGACGAAGAAGACACATAACGCCAGTTGACGTTGGTGAATTTGTCTAGCAACGGGTTCCCCTTTTGCGACTTGTTTACCAGAATGGTTTTGGACTCTGAAGTCTTGAACTTGGGTTTTTGGAAATTACTCTTGGAAGCATACGTGTCAAAAGATGACTGTCCATTGAGCTCACTGGTTCTGCTAAAAGAGTTTACAATGTGTCCTTCGTTGTTTTTAGGTGGTGTGGTATTTTTTGTTTGTTGCTCAACGTGTTCATTGCTATTTTTCAGCTGCTGAAATTTTTTCGCATTTTCAAGTATACTTTTGAATGAAGTTGTGTCTGAGTTGTTCATTTCTGTGGAGAAAACTGCGTTGGTGCTTGTTCTGCTTGCTGCGTTGTTCTTTTACTTATTATATAAATCGTCAGTAATGATTTGACATAAACCTTAAATTTTTGTGAACATTTTTTTTTTTCTGTTCGCCTTTTCGTTTGCTCAAAGATGCGCGTGGACTCGAGCTCTTTGGATGGATGTGTACTGGACAAGAGACACGGTTAAAAACACAAATAGTCAACCACAAACTCCCAGTGCAAAGCACACACACACACATACCACAAAAACAACAAGCATGTCTCAAACAATTGACTTATCGAAACTTAACTTGGAACAACTGAGCTTGGTCAAACAGCAACTAGATCAAGAAGTTCAGCATTTCACCCAGTCCCTACAATCTCTAAACATCGTCAAGGACAAATTCAATGACTGTATTGACGACATCAAAATGATATCCGGACCTCAAATGGAAGACACGCCGTTGTTGGTCCCATTGAGCAATTCTTTGTATGTTCCCGGCAAAGTGAAGGACGCACAGAAATTTTTGGTCGACATTGGAACTGGCTATTTCGTAGAAAAGACCAGCGCCGAAGCTCTGCTATTTTACCAAAAGAAAATTGATAAGCTAAATAAAGAGTCTGTGCAGATCACCAGCATCGTCAAGGAAAAGCAAACTGCTGCTTTGTCCATCGACAGCAGAATCAGACAAGTGGCAATGGCAGCCAGCGCGTCCCAGCAGTCTCAACCACAAGGAGCATGATTGCAGACTGTAAATCTTTGTTGTTTACTGTGTATTACGTTAGTTTGTAGCTGTATAGCATCTGTAAGAGCAGTTTTGAGCTAGGATTAATCATTTATTCTTTATTCCTACAAATCTACATCACTTCAAATTTGGCTATTGTCACGTGCTATTTTATAAAGTAACCGGTTAACGTATATTTTTTTGCAGAAAAGATCCCCGTCTCATCAACACTTTTCTTTTTTTTCGCGCTAACAGCAAGCTTAAGATTATTTCAGATGGGCTAGCTTTTAAACTTCGATGGCATCCTGAGGAACCTCTCTTCAGCAACACATTTAAAAAATCAAACAACAACCAAACAACATTCAACATGGCTAAAAAAAGAACGTCTAGAAATCACAACAAGAAAAGGGCGCAAAATGCTCTTGAGATTGCAGAAAGGGAATTATACGCCGGGATGAGCTCTTCCGATGAGGACGATAGAAGAAACAATCCTCGTTTAAATGGTACAATTGTGAATCCGCAAAAGAGAGCGCGGGGCAATACATCAGACGCTGAAGGGGACGACGAAGACGACGAAGACGATTTTGAGGACGAAGAAATTGACTCTGATGAAGCGTTTGGCTCAGACGAAGAAATTGACGTTTTGGATAGCAGATTTTCTCAAACTATCAGAGACAAACTGAAAAACGGTGAAGAGATTGACGAAATAGATGAAGAAGATGGGTACACCTCGATTGACGAAGATGATTTGTTGCCTTTATCTGCCATTTGGGATGCCAATGAAAAAGTGGAAAAAGATGATAGCATGTCGTCTTCTGACAAACAGCAGCCAGATCTTATGTTGAACGACGACGACGTATCGTCAGCAAGTGAAAGTGAAGAAAGTGAAAGTGAAAGTGAGGATGACGAAGAAGAAGAAAGTGACGATCCGTTTGACGAAGTGAGTGACGGCGAAGTGGATTTGAAAACAGTTGCCAAAAATTTGAATGACAAAACTACTTCAAAGCAACAGCAATACAAAAAACTTGATAACGCCGCTGTTGGTGAAGAAAACGAGTATGCTTTGCCTTCTTTGAACAATAGCACGTCCACTTCTCTAAATTTGGCCGATATCTTGAGTGTTGTTGACGATCCAGATGCAGTAAACAGAGCTTCCTTAATCAAAAAGGGTGAGAACCAAGCCATGGCTGCTCCTTTGCCACAAAGAATTCAAAAAAGAAACGAAAGAAAAGCTGCTTATGAAATCAGTAAAGATGAAGTTTCCAAATGGCAAGACACCGTTCAACAAAATAGAAGAGCAGACCATTTGGATTTCTCGAAACTGAATGAAACGGATGCCAAAGTCGAAGCATCTACTTTTACTCCTATTGAAAAACCAATGACTGAATTGGAGAAAAAAGTCAGTGAAGTCATGAAACAGAGTAATTTGACAGACATCACAAAGAAGGAATCCACATTTGAAGAAATCGCCACTGCCAAAATGTCTCCAGAAGAAATGAGAAAGAGAACTGCTGAACTGAGATTGATGAGAGACCTTATGTTTAGAGAAGAAAGAAAGGCTAAAAGAATCAAGAAGATCAAATCGAAAGCTTACAGAAGAATTAAAAAGAAGGAAATGCTAAAAAATCAAGCTTTAGTGGACGAAGATGAAGAGGAAGACGAACAATCGAAAGAAGATAGAGACATTGCAAGAGCCAAAGAAAGAATGACATTGAAACACAAAACTTCGTCGAAATGGGCACAGGATATGATTAAACACGGGATGACCAAAGACAAGGAAACGAGAGACGAAATGGAAGAAATGCTAAGGCAAGGTGAAAGATTGAAAGCCAAGATTATGGGTCATGAATCTGGAGAAGAAAGCGATAGAGATTTGGACAATTTAGACTCGAGTGATGATGAGAATGATACTCCAGAAACAAGGGCCAAAGTCGGTAAATCAGGGGTCTTGAATATGGCTTTTATGAAAAATGCGGAAGCCAGAGAAAGAGAAAGAAATTTGGCAGAAGCAGAGGAGCTAAAACAGCTGAGAGACTCAAACGGTCTGGAATTATTTCAACATTCTTCTGCAGACAAAGAAGCTGCTGCTGGGGCAAACGTTCACATCAACGCGGGTAGAAGAGTGTACACACCAGGGACTGTAGAAAGTAATGAGGAAATGAAACAGCTTGATGACGAAGTTTTGCAAGAGCGTGAAATTGATGAGCAGGGCACCATTGAAAAAAGAATTGCTGAAAAACAGGCAGCCAACACACAAAAGAAGAAAACCAAGATCAGTAACGATAAGTCTAAGAAAGAAGCTACTGGAGAAGCCAATCCTTGGTTGGATGGGAGTGACGACGAAGACTATCAGGGCCAGAAAAGTTCCAAAGTTCATGTTGTTGATGCAAACAGCTCAAAGTTGAGCAAAGCTGCCAGCAAAATTTCAAAAAATCAAGCCAAGCATGAGGCTAAAAAGAAGAATAAAAAGGGCAACAGTGACGACCTAATTTTAGATTTGGAAAGTAGTAACACTTTGAACATTGTTGATCCGTATGGTGGGTCAGACTCTGAAGAGTTTAAACAGCAAGATGTGATTGCTGAGGCTTTTGCTGGTGATGATGTTGTTTCCAAGTTTGAAGAAGAAAAAAAAAGAGTTGCTATTGATGAAGACGACAAGGAAGTGGACGTCACATTGCCAGGATGGGGTGATTGGGCTGGCGAAGGCATGAACCCAAGAAAAAAGAGAAAGTTTGTGAAAACCGTTAAAGGTGTAGTGAATAAAGACAAAAGAAGGGACAAGAACTTGAAACACGTTATTATCAACGAGAAAGTGAACAAGAAGAACTTGAAATACCAATCTTCTGCTGTGCCTTTTCCATACGAAAACAGAGAACAGTATGAAAGATCCCTTAGAATGCCTATTGGACAGGAGTGGACTTCGAGCAACACCTTCTCCAAAGCGATCAAGCCTAGAGTTGTCACGAAGCCAAGTGCTGTTATCGACCCTTTGAAGCAACCATTTAAATAATCTCATATAGACACTATTTGTAAATTAGCTTGTTATAGGAAAATTTGGGTAGTCTGCGTCTTGGAGGACTGGTTTTCTGCTTTTTCAAAAGTTGGCCAAAAAAAAAAAAAACACAAAGCTTCTTAATACTTTTTATTATATCTACACATATACAAATGACTTATATAGCCCAATCATAAGGCATCCAATCTGTCATTAATCTCCTGCGAAGACAACGTTCTAAATCTTGGCCCAGTGGCTTTTGCATCACCTTGGAAACCTAATAACTCTGGATTCTCTTCTGAGATAATAGATATTTCAATAGTGTCACCGTTGAACTCACCTTCGATAGACTCTTTCAATGTTAGTAGTGCAATATGTATAGCGTCTTCCAATTCCAACTCGTTATTCCATCTTTTTTCCAAAAACGTCTTGGCAGCAACAGAACCTTTCCCTATGGCAGTTGCCTTCCATGGAAAATATGCGCCTGAAGGATCAACCTGGTATAAACTGAAACCAGTGTGATCGTCGTGACCACCCACTAGAAGAGAAATACCAAATGGTCTAACACCACCTGATTGTGTGGCTTCTTGCATAATGGAGGCGATTTGAGAAACAAGTATCTTGGTTGGTGGGTACTCGCCGTAAATCCGTTTGTAGTTTGTATGTGCAAGTTTTCTAGATTTGTCAACCAAAACTCTAAAATCTGGACCCATGCCTGCGTACACAGCTCCAATATCTGGGGTCAACATCTCAATCTTGTTCAAAGATTCGTTAAGGATCAAAGGAGATGAAGATTTTTTCTCAGTAGCAATGACAACACCGTTTGTTGCCTTGATACCCAAGGCAGTGACACCTTGCTTGACGGCTGTTAATGCATAATCAATTTGACCTAGTTTACCACTTGGGGAGAAGGTTGTTAAGGAGAAAGAGTATCTGTCTGTAGCCATTGTTTGAGAGGTGGTTCAAACTTTTTTTCAATGTAGCTTGGAGCTTTACGTTTGTTTTATTGATGTAGATTTGCGTTTATTCAAGCCCTATGTATATAATTTATATGAGAGAGCTAACGCACTATGAAGGGATACGCTGTGGGTGGCAAAGCTTTAAGGTAACGAACACTCGGGTAGCAGAAAAAGCAAAAAGGTGGGAACAGGTTTTTTGCTGCCCTGACAAAAAAAAGCTTTAAAACATAACACGTGACAGAATCTGGGCCGATATCAGAGCCTGGTACTAAGAATCAAGCATTGAGATAAGTTACTTTAGCAACATGCAGACTCAGTTATAGGCACGTTAGTGGCACTCACCAATTCATTATCCTTGCTGTTTTAAGCATATTAATCCCAATGTTTTTTTTTTTTTTGTTTAATACTTTAGAGACTTTAATTTGTACCAACTTTTCGCAACAAAATTCAAATACATATCATGCAGCCTCATTATGATTCGATTGATAGAATTTGTGGTTGGCCAGTAAAGCTTCTTTTTTCAAAGTTTTTGACGGAGATTTCACATGCAGCTGAAAACATTCCATCGGTTCGTTATTCTGGTTACGTTTGGTGCATCTTTTCCCGCTCAGGTGTACTGGGCAAGCCAAATTAGACAAACGAGTAATGCTAGTGAGTCTCGCGTAAACTGGCTTTTTGTTGTACCATTTGTTGTTTATGTCATTGAATGCTTTCAGGCAATCTTCAGGTTTCTCAAACCTCACGTAAACATTTCCTCTCAAGTGATCAGTATCATTTTCGCAGACCACCAAATCTAAAATCTTTCCGTAATTGTGCATCTGCTGAAAAATATCTAAATACAAAGTATCAAAAGGTTGTGCTAATAACAGCTGCTTGTCGTAGAATCTTTCCAGCAAAAGGGTAACGCTATTTTGGGGTTGAATGTGCTCCCTCGTGCAGTTGTTCCCGTATCTGCAAATCCCATAAGTTAAGAAAAAACTGCAAACTTGTTGACCATTGTTGTTTTTGCTGTTTGAGTCGTAATTTCTATTATTATTGTTCTGATTGTAATTACTCCGCTGATTGTTGTATCTGTGTTGAGTGTGATAACTGTTTTGGTTATTATCGTGTCTGCTGTTGTACTGGCTTCTCGGTTGGTAAGAGTTAGAGTAAGAGCTCATTTTGATTTTTTTCTTTTGGGCTTGGTTGTAGTTGAGTTACAAATATATCTGTTTGGTACAAATCAAAAATGTGCTTATACTTTCTCTTGCGTGATATGCCCATCAAGCGCCTTTGCATATAAACCTGACATTGAAAAAGAAACCAAACTTCAAAGGGGACATTTCAGCTAGCTTATAAAGCACGTGACATTTGGTAAAGTTGAGTTGGATTATTAAAGGCATAAACCCAGTATCTACTTGAAAGACGTACTAGAATGATAATTGAATCTAGCTTAATGAGAGCCTAAAGTATTTTTCATAAGTCGCAATTTCGAGGGTACTTTTATTTTGCACCCAAAGACCTCAAAGTGACTTCAAAATTACAAGGACTGGTATGCCTGTGCGGTTCTCCGTTTCAAGCAGGAACTATTTTTCTATACTACTGTGGCTGTTCATAAGCTTTTCTAGCCAGTTCTGGCTGTCAAAAGCTTTCTTGGCACAACTCGGCATATTTTGCATTTTTCAATGTTCATCCTTAAATACGTATATAATGTATCTTTGCAGTGTGTGATAACAACAACATATAACACCGATAAAAGCCCACATCGGCAACAACAAAACTATGTACAGAAATTTAATGTGGAGAGATATGGAACTCGAATTTGCCAAACCGTGGGGTGTGCACCAAAAATGAACAGTGTGTTGTCCTTTGTGGCTCTTGCCAAATCACTATTCCATAATCAGTCTTTCAAAACCTTTTCACGAGCTTCATTTTCTGCTTGTTCTTTGCTTGCTAGCTGTTTTTGCTCGTATTTCTTCCCGTTCATGTATAGGTTATAAGCCAACCCTCCACTCATGTATAGCGAAAACCCGATCAACGACAAAACAGTCAAACGGTGGGCTGCATCTGTGACTTTTGTGTACCAAGCGTATCTTGCCATATTTAGTGTATTTTGTGTGTGCTTATTGTTGTGGTGTTGGGTTTGCTGTAAAAACTACTATTTGACTTGTAACCGAAAACATCTCTCACATGGCATATCTGCAGTCGGCATTAAACTCACATTTCAAGATTCTTCTCAAGTGAGAACTCCAAAGCGAAAAAAACTCTAAAAAAATATGATACAAAACATATTTGCACGTGATACAAATGAAGTCAGGTAAAACAACTAGCTTGGCTAAACAACACAGCCTTGTTACTAGAACGTAGATAATACACCCTTTAAGGGCATTTCAAGTAAACTGATTCGCTTGATAGAACTCAGAAAAGCGCAAATTAAACTAGTAATTTTATTTTTTTTTCATCTATATACGTGCGTTAGTTAATAATCGTTAATCGTTATAATATAAAACATTGTAGTGAAGGTATTTAATCTAAGAGTTGACAAATGGAATTTGTCTCATAGCACCATAAACATAGTCTTTTGATCTCTGGAAATAAGACTTGTCTTTTGTTCTTTCGTATTTACCACCGGACAAAAACCACATGGTGTTTTCTTTTGCAGCATTCAACAACTCCTCTCTAGACATTTTGTCGTTTGTTTTGTAGCCGAAACTGCCAACGTACTCTTTCAAGTCAGCGACAGACCAGTCTTTGAAAGTGGTTTCCCAAAGAGTGTTCAAGTCGTTGTGGGTGTTGGAGATGATGTCGGACAATTTGGCGTTTGCCTTTTCGAAAACCGTTGGTTCGTGGTTAATCTTGGATTTTGTTTTGAATTTGTAGTGCTGGATCCACTGTTGCAAGTTTTCCACTGACCATCTATCGAAAATCCCCTTATCTTCAGATGTTTTTGGTTTCAAGTTAACCAATTTTTTGTTTCTGTTGTTTTGGACCAATGCAACCAAATCTTTCTTTGCAGAGTTCAAGGAGTAATGAACTTCTCTTGCATCTAAAAAGGATCTGATTTTTTGGATTGGCCAGTTTTCAACGTTGATCAGAAATGTGTCGTTGATGATGTTGTCTTCGTTGTCTGTAATAGAGCCAATTTTGTCCTGTGCTTTTCCAATAGCAGAAGCACTTTTATCTTTGTTCCATGTAACCCACCCTTTCAAGGAATCGTAAATGTTACTAAAGGCTCCAACAACCTGATTTTTCGATTTGGTCATCAATTTGTCCGCTTGAATCCCTTTTTCTTCAGCAAGTTGTTGTGTTTTTTGCAAATACCATTCACCATCTTGATGTAGCAAGTTTTTGTGTTTGATTGCTTCAGCGTATGCGTCTTGTGTGTTTCCCTTCATGGAATGTTTCCATTCGATTCCATGGATTCTGAACCATTTTTGCAAATCAGCAACAGACCATTTTTCAAAAGGGTTTTCAATTTTGTCGCTAAACACATCCATGCTGTCCAAGTTCAAACTTTTCAAGACATCGTATTTGGTTGCATCGTATTGGTTACTGACTTTGTAGATGTTTTTCTTGACCAATTTTAGCAAATCATCTCTTGTTGTTTTAGAGGAGTCTTTGAATTTGATGTTGTTTTCCTTTAGCCAAGCTTTCAAATTGTCCAGATCCCATGATTGGAAGTATGTGTCGCTGATGTATTTACCACTGTTTTGTAAATTAGTGGAGATTTGATTGAAATTGTCTTTACACAATTTAATCAAGTCGTCTTTTGATTGAGCAGCTTGGTCAGCAACTTTGATTCCGTTTCCTTGCAAAAGATGCAACAAATCAGCAGAAGACCAGGTGTTGAAGAACCAGTTGGAAATGTCTGATGTTTTTCTGTTTGCCGCATCATAAACATCTCCTGCGTATGTTTTCACATTTTTGTATTGATCTGAAGCCAGAGAAGCAGCGGAGGAGGCACCAACTTGACCCAGAGAAGAGGCACTAGAGGCACCGACTTGACCCAGAGAAGAGGCACTAGACAAACCTTCTTTGCCCAGAGAAGCAGCGGAGGAGGCACCAACTTGCCCAGAGAAGAAGCAGTTGCAGAAGCGTGTTGACCCAGAGACGACAGAGAAGAAGCACCAACTTGACCCAGAGAAGAAGCACTGGAGGCACCAACTTTGCCCAGAGAAGAAGCAGTTGCAGAAGCGTGTTGACCCAGGGACGACAGAGAAGAAGCACCGACTTGACCCAGAGAAGAAGCACTGGAGGCACCAACTTTCCCCAAAGAAGAAGCCATGGAAACGCCCTCGGTAGCCAATGAAGAAGCAGAAGAAGCGCCCAGTCTACCTAAAGATGAAGCACTAGACAACGCATCTACACCCAAGGAAGAAGCACTTGATGCACCCAGATGTCCCAAGGATGAAGCACTTGATGCACCCAGATGTCCCAAGGAAGAAGCAGTAGACAAACCTTCTTTCCCCAATGAGGATCCCAAAGAAGAGGCAGAAGAAACGCCTTTTTCACCTACAGACGAAGCAGAAGAGATGCCTTTTTTACCCAAAGACGAAGCAGTGGACATGCCTTCTTTACCCAAAGAGTAAGCCGAGGATTTCCCCTCTTTTACGATTTTTTGCAAATCTTTTTCATATTGAGCTTGTTTTTTTTGCAAACTCGTACCCCAGTTATCTTTTACAAATGGATTGTATTTTTTGTACCATGGTTGTGGTTCGAATACTTCAAATATTTTTGATCTAGTGTTATCCATCAATTCTGCAGCATCATCTTCCACATCTTTTGAAGTGTCATAAACGACATCTGCACCTGCAGTCCACACTTCATAAGCTTTTTGTTTCAATTCATCCAAAGAGTGTTTTGATAAAAACTCTGGTGTGGATAATTCTGGAATTTGGTCTTTCAAATAACTGGAAACATCATTCAATGTCCAATCATGGAAAAAAGATGGATCGTGATGGTGCAATTTGGGGAATTTCTCCAATAAAGAAGAGGATCTTTTCCGGTCACTTCTTGCATCAACAGTACCTGAATTCACTGAAAAGGACACAAGAGTACCAACAAGTAATAAAGGTAGTAAACTGGTGAGATTACTTTGTTTTGATATTTTCATTCTTGTTTTTGTATTTGTTTTTGTTTTTGATATTTCTTCTTATGTCTCTCTTTCTCTCTCTACTGGGAAATATCGTGTAAAGAGTTTTTTATTAAATTATTAAATATATATATATATATATTAAAACATTCAAAGATTAAGATACTTTATCCTTTATATACCCTTGGGATGAAGCCAGTAAGTTAGGGGAGAGAGAGAGAGAGAGAGTGTGTGTGTGTGTGTGTGTGTCTGCGTGTGCCTTGTCTATAAACATTTAAAAAGTGTCAAATTATTTCTTGGTGTTCTTTTTTTTGTTCTTCTTTCCCGGGAAACCCTGCTCTCCACTGCTTCCCCCTTAAAAATATATTTACAAAACGTCTAATTTTACTTCACCCGAGATTTGTTCGATTCAGCACTGATAATATTACAGTAATAATAATAATACTAATAGTAATAATAATACTAATACTAATAATAATAATAATAATAATAGTAATAATAATAATAATAATAATAGTAATAATAATGGTAATAGTATAATAATAATGGTAATAATGGAACCGACACTAAAACTATCAAGGGAGCTAAGAAATACAACGTAAGAACTTCAAACTAAAAAAAACAATGCAAATTTAGAAAAAACCTTCAACTTTTCTGAACGATCCCTTAAAAATTAGTAGAAGTAGAAGTAGAAGTAGAAGTAGATTAACAATACTTTTTAATTGACAAAGGAGGAACTACACCAAGACAGCAGACACAGTAACTCTCTGCGATATATATACAAGATGAAGATGTAATAGCCTATATGTATATTTATACTATTACTATTATTACTATTAGTATGGTGCAAAAGTTATTAGTATGGTGCAAAGGTCATTAGAGTGGAGGAAAACTGAAAAAAAGGGAAACAGAAGGCAATATTCTTTTGAGATATTAAAGGTCAGGTGATGTCTAGGAAGGAAAAAAAAAAAAAACGTCAAGTGTCAGTCAGGTGACTAAAGAAAATAAGTAAGTAAGATTACCCGCACATAAAATGTTGTAAATGGTCACCCGGATGATTCTGGAAAATAAAGTAGTTTATAACAAGCAAACAAACCCCCCATTGGAAAAAAAAAACAAAAGTTCATTCATTCATTCATTCATTCACATTCATTCAATCATTCCTATCAAAAACTGTTTGTTCTGTGTTTTTTATTTTTTTTTTATCAATCTTACAGAGATTGATTATTTACAAATTATGTTTAACTAATAGAATTAACCTAGATTCACAATGAAATATATGAATTATATGAATAAAAACAAAATAACAAGAAGAACAAAAAGAACAAAATAACAAACTAACAAGAAGAACAAAAAGAACAAAATAACAAGAGCTAAGAGAGAGAGAGAGTAGAATCATTCATCACTAATGACAGACTCAAAACAAGAAACACCAGTAGGAATTGAAGAAACAACAAATGTGGAATCTACCCCCAAGCCAAAAATGGGCAACCATTTCAAATCCGTATTGCCGGTTGCTACGAAAAAAGTCACGAAAAATGTTGGAGGAGTTGGAGGAGTTGGAGGAGTTGGAGGAGTTGGAGGAGTTGGAGGAGGACCCAATGGAACATCATCACCTATTGTGATCAATAGAAACACAATTATAAACTTAAACAACATTCCCTTATACAGTAAAGCTAATTTTGATAAATTGGATGTTGAAACTGTATTGAATAGTGATTATCAAGGAATTAATGCAGATTTACAAAATGCTCAAGGAAGATATAAAAATAACGGGATTTATAATCAACAACAACAAGTGATATTAAATAAAATTTTGAAAAATTATAAAAGGAAAAAACCATTGGAAAAAGAATTGAATAGAATAGTTATGGGCTTGGAAAGTTGCCAAAGGGAAGATGTTATGTGGAGTTTGAGAAAATTGCTGCAATTGAGTACAAGTAGTAGTAACACTTCTCTTATCACGAGCAAAACGAGCGGTATTGATGCAAATGACAAGAAAGCTACCGCTAATAATAATAATAATAATAATAATAATAATAACAATGAAAGTAAGAGTAATGAAAGCAAGAGTAATGAAAGCAAGACCAGCTCCCTCTTCTCCAAGGTCTACCCGATCCTCATCCAAATGAGTTTGCAAAGTATCACTCATATTGACTATACTACACAACTAAACACGAAAGATGTGTTTGTTGTAGAATGTTCATTAACCAGTTTGCTTATTTTGAGAAATTTGGCACAAGATTTGGATCACATTACGAATTTAATCAAATTGAATGGTAACGTTTTCAAAAAAATGATTTTCAAATATTTGCGTTTTACGAAAAATTATTTGTATGATAATACTGAAAACACTAAACTTTATCATACAAATGAAACATTTGTTAAAGAATTTCAATATTATACCATAGATTTGATTGAAGCTATTGCTTCTTTTTTACAACCAACAAATTATCAAGATTCAGATAAAAATAATAAAGAAGATCAAGTGGTTTATAGATGTTTGGTGGATATTTTGAAAATGG
The DNA here is from genome assembly GCA_000585475.3 of Hanseniaspora vineae. Classification (NCBI taxonomy): domain Eukaryota; kingdom Fungi; phylum Ascomycota; class Saccharomycetes; order Saccharomycodales; family Saccharomycodaceae; genus Hanseniaspora; species Hanseniaspora vineae. Next base: position 35,040 of record JFAV03000024.1, read on the forward strand.
TTAAAGATAAATACTTGATTATTTCTATATTGAGATCGTTGTCAAGATTAAATGCATTGACTAGAACACCAAACTCCACTAGCATGAGCGATATTAGCATGAGTGACGCAAAGGCTGATGAAATAACCACTGCCGGAGTAAATATTATTGAAGCAAACACCGCCCCAGAAGATAATCACGCTGTCATCGACTCTCCACTTCTAACAAGAATTGTTTCATTTCTCTTGGACAGATCCACAAACGACGACGAGCTTCTTCTTGCCGTGTTGGACTTTCTACAACAATACATTCAACAAAATTTTGCATCGCCTGTGGAAAATTTGTTCTCAAACGAACAAAGATACAACCTTTTGGCCACGGTGCTTCCACAACTACTCGCTTTCAAAACTGAAGATATTCCACAGTATATCGATTTCAACAAGCAAGAGGTGAAATTAATCCAAAGAGTCCAGCCGAAAATCCCAGAACAACCACCAGTCTTACCAGATGATTTATTTAAAGAGATTTTCCAATTAAACGAACCAGAAAGATCCACTGCATATTTGAGATGTTGTTTTGAACCAGATCTTGAAGCGGAATTCACACAGATTAAATTATGGAGATGTTACGACTCACTATTTGGGAAAAAAGTGAAAGAAAACAACAGAAAAATGATTGCAGCTGTGGATTTTATTAAAAACGTTTCAAACAGTATTTCTACAGCATCAGCAGTGGTGTTTCCAGACCCAGTAGATCCAACAAAGAAAAGATTTGTTGTCAAAGGTATCAAACCAAGACCATTTGCAGTTGATATTGCCACGGGAACAAAACTTGCTATGATTGATCCAGAAACTCTTCAAAAAATGAGCAAAAATTTCACAAGATTGACCAACTCAAACGATAAACTAAACAAAAAAAATGCAAAGGGGGGAAGTGCAATCCATATGGACCCACCTCAACAAACAAAATTACACGGCATAGAGTTCCCAACTAAATTGTCCGATGTGTCAAACACAACAACAGTTTTGCTAAACTTGTTGTCAAAGAGTGATAACAAAAAATGTCAAGAGTTCTGTCTTTCTTTAAAACCAATAATCATGCGGAAAATCGTGGACATCCCACCGTTGGCACCAGCTTTGAAAGAATATTCAAAACTGTGCTTCAATGATACAGAGGGAGCAGGTTCCAGCGATTAAATAGAAGGGGTTTACTCTCAAAATCAGGAAAGCTTCGTTGATCTGAAAGTGGCTTACACCATGAGTTTGCAAAGCTTGTAAAGTGAATTGTCTATCCGCCAAACAAATGTGAGAGTACGTAACAATATATTGTCAATAACTCAACTGCACCCACATGATAATTTCAAAAGTACATAATCATCATATCATAATTGTCAAAATCATTTGGGACAATCCACTGTCTAGCAACAATTCAAAAGTCAAAGCATAGAAAGGTCATTAAAAATTTTTTTGATTATAAATAGCAGTTATAAATAGCAGTTATAAATAGCAGTTATTAATAGCAGTTATAAATAGCAGTTATTAATAGCAAATGTAAAATTCAATAAATAAGCTAGTGTTCAAGCAACTTTTGCAAAGTGTCAACTTTGGCAACCTTCTCTGGTTGATTGTTTGCTTTGAAAATTTCAGTAAGCTTGCCGAAAACCATTCCTAATGTTTCGGTGTCAGCAGACAACAAACAGTCCCCCTTAATGATAATTTCATCACAGTATTGATCATAGTACAAGGTCTCAGCAATGTTGTTGAAGGCAAAGTCCAAATTTTTTGGTGAAACGCGGCTCCAAATATCCATGATCTTCATCATCTCCGTAGCGTTAAGCTGTGGCAATTGAAGGAAGTTTTTGAATGCAAAGAATTTGGACAACTTTTTTGAGACCGATTCTTGCACAACACTCGACTCTGGATGCAGATCCAATACAGACTCAAAATTATTCAACATTTGGTCTAAAATCTCCAGTTTGGCTTCCAAAGAAACAATAACAAAATTTTTGGTTCCACTGGATCCGCGAGATTCGTTGTTGCCCAAAAATTCATCATAAATGATTTTCATTTCTTGGAAAGAATTGCAAGTGCTCAAGACATTGGCTAGTTGCAAAGTGTTTTCCATCGCAAAATCAACTTTGTAAACCATCGGCAACTCAGTTTTGCCCAAAACACAATCTTTCACAAAATAGATAAAACTTTTCAAATCATTTGTTTTGTGTGGAGTAAGAGATGAAGAATTGTTCAAAAGTTGCAAGGCTTCGTCGTATTGGCCCTGGTTAACCAGGTGCTCAGCTTTAATGTCATTAAGTTCGTTTGATGATAATTTTTGCCCCCACTTAGCAAGATACTTTTCAAAAAGACCAATGTCACCTAGTCTCAAATAGCACTTGAGCAAGATCGAAAGATTCAAGACAGGCACTTTTTTGTTCATTATCAAAATTTTATTGTAACGTTTTTCTTGAAACAATCTTGCGTAAATCATGGAAATGAAATCTTCAAAATCAATTTGCTGCTTGATCGGTTTGAAATGTGTTGCAAAATCAATGTTTTCCAAAAATTTGCTCAAGTCGGGAACCACTTTGACAATCTTGCTCAACGATTTGTCATTCAAGTTTGGCAAAATGCTTGTGGTGAAAAGTTCATGTTGGAAAACATATTTGCTCAAAGTGGCTGGGTTGATCAAAGAAATCATTATATTCATCGAGTCGTGCAATTGCTGAGATGTTGGTGCTTCAGTAACCAATTTTGTAACAATGTCCGTATCAATGACATTTTTCGTCATCAAAGTGTAATAGGTATCCCAATCAAAACAGTACCCCTTCTTTTGCAAAATTTGGTAATCTTTTAAGCCTTGTTTAGTGGCATTTCTGATCTTAGAACCCAAATGAACAGGATATGTTTTGTCCCAATCACCACGAAGAATAAAGTCTGAGGCATCGACTTCAGGAATATCCAAGATTCTTGTTGCCAAGTGGACAACTCTTTCGCTCAAAGCTGAAGGATCCAAGTTCAATCTTTTGTAGTTGATAATTAATCTTTTGAATTTGTTGGTGGCGTCTTCTTTGAATTGAGCCAAAATCTTGTTGTTGTTATTAATTTGAGCCATCATTGCAGGGTTGTCAAAGTGGTAATCTAGATTGTAAAACTCTGAGACAATGTAGGAATGTAGTTCCAAATTGTAAGTGGATAACATAATGCTTTGAGGGGATCTCCAACTATTTTCAAAAATCGCAATCAATCCAGCATAATTGAAATTGTTGATGATTTTGAAATTTTGACAAATTTTCATGAAAAATTTCATTTTAGAGATATCATTTAGTAAAGTTTGATTTTGATAGTTTCTCACAATTGAGTTCAAAAATTCAAATTTTTCATAGTTTGACGTTGACTCCAACAAATTCCCATGACACTCAACGAATCTTAAAAGGTATTCTTGATGAGTTTTCGAGTAGTTTTTCAAATGTTCAAAAATCTTGTTGTATAAAGGCAAATCAAATTTGTAATTTTTCAACATGGACTCTTCCAAAATGGTTAAGATCAATTTGGATGACTTTTTGTTCAATGCCATATTCAAAAAATGTGAGTGCAGTGAGTCAACGTTAGATGGATGCAACAAAACTTCAACCATTTCGTCGGCCACCATCTGTGAAGTTTTTTTGGGAAAAGTTGAAGTCGAAGCCGAAAAAGCAAATCCAGCTGTATTGTTTCTTATTTTGGATTCTGCGTTTTGCAAAGTCGCGCCAGACTTCGAGTCAGTGGACTTATTTGTTGTTGTGTACATGTAGTAGTACAATCTGCAAGCCAAATCCCAATCGTTGTTGTTCAAAACGTTTGATAAGAATTGCAAGTAAAAATCATAGGTGAAAGGTGGGATCCAGGGTACTTTAGAGAATTTGTACCACATCTTGTAAGCTTTTTTGTAATTTTCCTTTGAAGCACTCAGCGAAATCAAATATTTGGAAAGTAAAAGTTGAATGTTGGCTGATTGACCATTCAAGTTTTTGATTTCCATAATTGTTTCATCCAAAATATTGGAAGCTTTTGTCAAATTGTTTGTTTTCATCAAACTTTCAATGGCAACACTAAGCACTTTGTATTTGTTGGAATCGCTGTAATTGTTCAAATCTGAAGATGTTTCAGGTGAGTTGAAACTGGAATTTGTGTACTCTTCAATCAAGGAATCGATGATAGCTGGATCTTTACAGTACTTCAACAAAGTGATGTAATAAAGATGGTCTTTTGAAGAAACAAGTGGAGCAACTTTAGCGTACAACTCGTTGAAAGAAATGTAACCTGGGTACAAGTTGACAGAAACCAAAAGATTGGTTAGCAAGATTTGTGATGGGTTGCTCAAAGATTGTTTTTGGACTGTTTTGAATAACTCAATAGCAATTTTGAAAAAATCCATTCCGTTGTAATTGTTCAAATTTTTAGCGGCAATAGATCCTTCCAACAAAGTTGCAATAACCCGATCATAGATAACAGCTGAAGGGTGGTATTTTTTGGAGTTAATCAAGTCCTGGTAACAGTTCAACAAGTTAAACATTCTTTCGTCTAGATTTTGTGAATCCAAATCACGTAGACAAAGAGAGGCAATAATTTTTTCGAAAACCGGCAAAGGTGGCACAATATCGTTTCTTTTCAAAGCCATGTATAAAGAGTTGATTTTGTTGTACTTGCCCTCGTTGAAACATAGATCGATTTCCTTTTTGGTTTGGTCAAGAAATTTTTCCTTGTTTAATGTTTCATCCGTGTCCAATGGCCATGGAGATGTTTGTGATTGCGTTGGAGTTTGGTGACTTGAAATAGAGTTTAGTAGTGGTTTTTGTTGAGATATCAGTTCACCAGAGTCTATAATGTTTACGATATGAGATTTATCTGTATTTGCCTTATTCAGCACAATATCCTTTTCGGTGGAAATGAAATGCCCATCTTTTTGACTCATTGTACTCAAATATCTCTTGCTAGCATTTAGAGACAGATTATTGTTAAAAAGGTGACTCAAATATAGAATTGGGTCAACATTCTGAAGTTGATGGCTGTGTTGGGATGTTATAGGCAAATGCTGCTGCTGTTGCTGCTGTTTAGAGTTGTTGCTGATGCTGAATGCAATACTTCCGGTATTAACAGAGTAGCTTCTTGCTCTGAATTTTGGTCTGTTATTACCACTATTTGCTTGAGAAGTTCCTTGTTGGTTCAAATCAACAGATGTGGCAGCAGTGGACTCAGACAACGTCATTGGAAATAAAGAACTCGTACTTGTCAACTGAGAATCTGAAACACTCATCTGTGTAGGCGTGAAACTCTTACCACTAATCGTAGTGCCATTGTTAATCAAACCACTGGCATTGTTCACTTTATTTGTCACACTCATATCAGTATTAGCACTCAACCCACATGTATTTTGAGCAATATCATTCATAATATCTATCGAGTTTCTTCTGTGTATTATTTTGCAGTTGTAATTGTTGATATCTAATTGTTGATCTATATTTTTGTAATTGATATTAGCTCCCACTGCATTTAATCCACGGAAACTACTTGTAGCATTTGCGCTATAAGTAGAATTGTTATGATTGTAAGCATTGCTTGTTTTATTGTTTGAGTTGGTATTGTCTTTGTCTTGAGCATTTTCATAGCAATATTTGTAATTGTAATTACTATAAAAATTGTTGCTGTTGTTGTTGTTTCTAAAATTTCTGTGTCTTCCTCTCCCAAATCTAAAACCTCTATGAAATGCAGGACATCTAGCTGCACTTGATCCCGATGATGATCTTGCATTTGCGTTTAATACTTGATGTGCACTAGGATGCAAATTCGATGTAAAACTTATCAAATTGCTGTTTCTTTTGTTATTAAATGTGTTATTTCTTCTTCCATATGGATTTCTATTCTGTCTGGTATTATGAGTGTTGTTGTTGTTGTTGTTGTTGTTGTTGTTGTTGTTTGCTCTTCTTGTATTAGTAGAAGTATTACTTTCAAAAAAATCACTTTTATTATCAATCAAATGTCTTGAAGCTCCACCTGTACTATTGCCCCCTGTGGTGGTTGAACTATTTCCTGTAACCACATTTGCAACGTTATTCACATGTGCAGTTGCTGTGGATGTAGAAGTGGTTGTATAGCTTTTTGAGCAAAACTTGAAGTTTCTAAACTGCATTTTCGATGAGTTCTATAGTTGATGTAGAGATCACTTCTATGAGTTCTCTTTTTGTTTTTGTTCTTTTTTTGTTTTTTTGTTTTTTTGTTTTTTTGTTTTTTTGTTTTTTTGTTTTTGCAGTTATTGAATTTTTGCTTTCGTGCTGGTGAAGATGAACAGATCAATAATGCTTGATGGCTCCTAGTGTTGTGCTGTGTTGGTTTTTTTTTTATCTTCTTTGTGTGCTTTCTTCTTTCGCTAATGAAAATTGTACATCAACTCATATATACAAGTGGAGATTTTTCTAAAAATTAAATATTTGTTAATCAAAGAAATTCAATCAATTAAAACACACATCTGGAGTAGATACAGTTTTAAACGCATTGATTGATTAGTCTTTTTTGAATTTTTTTTTTTTTATTTTTATCTAAAAAAGATACCTATCAACGAAAGCCAAAGTAGGATTCTCGGTCATTGATTGGCTAAATTTCAGTTTCTATTCTCTCTCTCTCTCTCTCTCTCTCTCTCTCTCTCTGTGCATGAACTTCGGATGTTAAACTGACAAAAAAACCCATTCAGGTTATTGAATCTCTGCACAACTTATCTGCCCGCATATAATTGTTCAACCGCATATTACTGACCTGATATAGTGTAGTATCAGGTAAAAGCACGCACAACAAATCAGCTTGAATGAGGGATTTACTTGACTTTCAATGATACAAAAAAAAACTGTAAATCCCAAGGGCAGTAATTTCTGTTAAAATGAATACAACTACTGCTGCCTGTATGTGGTGTTTGGGTTGGCCACTTGAAAAAACCATTCGCCACCACCCACACGCCGCATATGTAATCCAGTATTCTTCTAACCAATTTTAAACTCCCTTTTCCGTTAGATCACAAACGTTTCTTTTTTCTGTTTTCCTTGATGCTTGTCGGGATTAGTTCCTTTGCCCTCTCAGTTCCTTGGTAATTTCTAGCAAAAACAAAGGGGTGGCACTCCAAATAAATATGTTTCTGCATTGTTTTAACGGAGTTTTATGTGAGTTTGTCTGAATTATTTATTTTTTTTTTATTTCGTTTTTTTTTTGCTTTTTCTTTGTTTTTGGTTTGTTTTTGGTTTGTTTTATAGATCTTATAAAAATTAGCTGTCTACGATACTATCTCTGTGCTTAGACTGCTATAACCTTCCCTGTTTTTTTTTCTTTTTGGGGGATTCTTGTTATAAAAAAAATGTGTTTGTACTGAAAAAGCCCAGCAGTGTAGCTTAAAATAATAGTGGGGACAATAGGAGGCGCTTCTTTCCAACCCTGCTAAAAAAAAAAAAAAAAAAAAAAAAAAAAAACAACTGTACCGAATACCGAGAAATTTACTAGCCGCACGTTGGACATTCTACATTAAAAAAAAAAAAAAGAAAACTTTGTCCGAAACGAAGCAGAACGAGATAACAATAGAACTAAATACTTGATTGGAGAATATAATTAAATAGATTTATAAAAATATACACTTGATCGAATGCAGAGGAGGGGAGGCGGGAAAAAAAAAAA
>JFAV03000024.1:42723-104191 GCA_000585475.3 Hanseniaspora vineae
AAAAAAATGTGTTTGTACTGAAAAAGCCCAGCAGTGTAGCTTAAAATAATAGTGGGGACAATAGGAGGCGCTTCTTTCCAACCCTGCTAAAAAAAAAAGAAAAAAAAACTGGGAAATTAAAATATAGCAGCACTCCAAACACATGATTGGTTGGTGAGCAAGCAGGAAAACTTTATTTCAAAAAAAAAAAAAAAAAAAAAAACTTTGTCCGAAACGAAGCAGAACGAGATAACAATAGAACTAAATACTTGATTGGAGAATATAATTAAATAGATTTATAAAAATATACACTTGATCGAATGCAGAGGAGGGGAGGCGGGAAAAAAAAAAAGCAACAACAACAACAATAGAAATCAATGCTCATATCCTCAATAATCACTCCTTGACGGCATAAGATCTTCTGAATTTGTCATCAATTCCGGTCAAATAGTAAGTTCCTGATCTCAAATGATCAATTGATCCAGAAGGTTTATAGTTTTGTGGGTGATGATGCAAAGCTTCTCTCAATTTGATAGCATCTTCGTATTCTTTTGGAGTTGCGACTTTTCTTTGAGGACCAAACAATTTGTCATCCAATTGCAAAACATCAATGATCTTGGTCAAATCACCTTTGATTTTACAAGAATATAAAGAAGCTGCTAAACCAGACCCATATGAAAATAACCCAATTCTTTTATTTTGTAAATCTTCGTTTCCAACATATGTTAACAAAGAACACAAACTAGAAAATACAGACCCAGTGTACATGTTCCCGATATTAGTTGGTCCTTTCAATGAAGGTTCCACTCTTTCTTTAAACCATTTTTTAGACAAAGTAACAAATTGTTTTTCAATGGCTCTGTTAAACAAACTTTGTTCGTAATCTTCTTCAGCCAATTTGGAATCGGCTTCTGGGAAAATAGATGGATTGTATCTGAAATCGTTGTAAAATAATCTCCCATAAGATTTGGCAACCAATTTACAAGTTGGAACATGGAAACAATTATAATCAAAAGCTTTCAAAACACCACAAGCTTCATCTCCAACAGCTTCACCATCAGCAACCAATCCGGATTTGATAGCTTTTTTGGAATAAGATTTGTAAGCGTAATCCAAAGCTTTAACATAACAACTCAAACTGAAATGACCATCAACAACAGGATATTCACTAGTGAAATCTGGTTTATAAAAATCATAAACATTGTCCATGTAATTACCTCTGACATGATCAAAAACAATAGGAGCATCTGGACCAATCCACATGGCAACTGTTCCTGCACCACCAGTAGGTCTGGCAGCACCTTTTTCATAAATAGCAATATCCCCACAAACAACAATGGCATCTCTACCATCCCAATTTGGTGATTCAATCCAATTCAAAGCATTGAACAAAGAATTGGTCCCACCATAACAAGCATTAACAGAATCAATACCTTCTGTGTCTTTGTTGTCTGGGAACAATTGGGTCAAAACAGATTTAACAGATTTAGATTTATCAATCAAGGTTTCAGTCCCAACATCCAGTCTCCCAATCTTGTTTGTGTCGATGTTGTAATTGGCAATCAACTGGCTCAAAACAGTCAAACTCATACTGTAGATGTCTTCAGTGTCATTGACAAACCCCATCTTGGTTTGTCCCAGTCCAATGGTGTATTTCCCCTGAGAAACGCCATCGTATTTTTCCAATTCTTCTTGAGAAACACATTGAGATGGAATGTAGATTTGCAAACCTTTGATCCCAACGTTGCTTGGTCTTGGTAAGTTGGAAGAGTAAGTTTCGGTTTTGGCTTTTTTGTGTTCTGTCATGGCTGTATAGTCTGGTTGGTGTTTCGTGTTTTATTTCTTGCAGAGTAAAAATATCCAAAATTTAGCTATGAGAGTTCAATAACCTGCTAAACTTTCAAGTTTCAAATCACCAAGTCTTATATACACACCAAGAATCAAGAAAATTTCGACAACAAAGTGAACAGTTTATGCAGCAATGCAGCAATGCAGCAAGTTTCAAACATTTGATTAAATCAGGTCGTTTTTTTTTTTTTGTCTTTGCACAATTGTCGAGAGAGAATCAAAAGCTTCGTGTTCAAAGAACCGACACTAAATAAAATTTACGTGAAGAAAGAGAAAAAAAAAAAAAAAAAAAAAAAGAACACATGATATGTGTACGACCAGCGATAATTGTCCTGACAATCCTCGGAGAAGATGAAGAACAAGAAGAAGAAACAATGAAGAGAAAAAGGTGAGCGTAAGAATGACCGTACCTTCGAGTGCTTTTTAAGGTCAAGTCAAACCGTCTGTAAAACTTAGACAACAACGCAGACAAACCGAGATAAGTTTGCCGGATTTTTCGCTTTGATATTTTCGTTCTTTGTTTGTTTTTTTTTTTTGTTACTTCGTTTTTTCGTGTTTCTTAAACGACAAAGGATAATTCGTGCAGTAACTTGAGAGTGACTTAAACGACAAAGTGTCGTACAAGTGAGAAAGACCTAAAAGCGAAAATAAATACGAAAAAACCGAAACAAGAATTGATATGATGAGCTGCATCTGTTCAAACCGTTAAAAACTCTTGAAAAAAAAACCCTAATGTATCGGAGAGAAAAGACAGAAAAAGACTCCAAGGAAACAGCAATCACGCTTGTATCGGTGCCAAAAAACAGGACATAATTTGGAAGAATAGACGATAGTTTTCGGATAGTCAAGTTTCCATCGACACAACCGTTAAAAAAATCGCAATGCAAGATCTAAAAATAGAATAAATGGAATCTAAGGATGTTTCGGAATGAAGAAAAGTACAGTGAATAAATACGAGAAAGCCGCTCAATTGGGCAGAAAAGACAGCTTTTTTATGACTTGCTCACAAAGGTTACAACGGTGAATACTTCAATTTCATAAAGTACAAAGTCGTTTTCATAATATAGTGAAGCGTTGAGCTGCAGAGAGCCGACTCGCCCAAATGTTCTTACAACTCCAAAGCTCATTGGTAGATCTCATAGCCGCTGGACAAGCCGTTAAAGATTTTGAAAGGTGTTGTACAAGTTTAACGAGACAATGCTCTGAACTGGCCATTAGCGTGACATTGAAGATTTTGTTATTCCTACGACAACAGCCACGAAAGTGTCACATGATTAGTATCCCTTCAAATTGGAACACACGTGAAATCTAATTTGAACAAAAATAAATTTAAGAAAATGGATAAGATAAAGAAATTCATGACTTGCCGTCATCTTATCAGGATTTTGAATCGTGGATAAAAAATTGTCTTGACGATGGTATTTTCATACTAATATTCATTCAATGCATAAAAAGTGGAGCAAAAAGATGGTTTTTCAACTATGAGAAAAAAACAAAACCATTGACGAAAAGAAAAAATATTGGCAGATTTCACAAAGAAGTTTAGAATATACAACGGGCCATATCACTGGCAAACTTTCAGCCTGCTCTCTCTAAAATACAGAGATTCCGTGAAACCTCAAGCCTATGTTGATGAGTGGAATTAACAATTCGACGAAATTGACCCAGACGTTTTCAACGAAGAAGTGGCATTTTCTATTTTTTGTTACTCCATTCCAATGGATATAACCAAAGAAATTATTGAACAAGAAATCACACAGCTTTGGAAAGCACAGCAATTTTTTCTAGTAGAATGCACATTGGCGTAGATGGTCAGTGAAAAGAGAGAAACCCCGTCTGCAAAGAAAAAATAAGAAGAAAAAGGCTAAAAATGGTGTACAAAGTTAGCAAAAGAATACTAATACTGAAAAGGTGCATTGTTTTACTTGCAGCAGAATAGGACATTATACCAAAAATTGCTCTTTTTGAGGTAGAAAAAAGTACTTGAAACAAAATGGTACACCGCAATAATCATTTTTTATTAAAAACAACTTTTGTAAAAGACACGTCCATTATCCACTATACGACAGTTAGTATCGCAGAGTTTTTTTGGCAAACGTTTATGCTTCTATTTGGTAGATGGACAACGACCGTTGAGTTGTATTTTTGCAGCAATTAGCATGCAACCCTCGGTTAAATGTTTGAGTTACTCTGCATGAGCGTTTAAAAAAGAACTTTAAGAAAAAAAACATGGTTCTAAACTGAAACCAACGAGCCTCGGCGCTGTCAGAAGCAGGAATTCAGTCTAAATCAACTCTGCTAAAATTTAATCAGACTTTCTTAATTTATTGATATCGTCAGCAAATGCTGGAATCCACCTTTTTCAGAGTCCTCTACACAAGCAATCTTCAATACATCATAACGTTCAAGAAGCTCAAAGAATGCTGTGCATCTTTGTTGGTTGCCACAAAGATATCAAATATCAACAAATTGGTTCCTTGGCCCAGTTGGTTAAGGCATCGTGCTAATAACGCGGGGATCAGCAGTTCGATCCTGCTAGGAACCATATTTTTTTGCATTACATTTTTTCAAAGTAACTGTTAATCAAGGCTTCAAATTCTTTAGATCTTACAGTTTCATTTTTGTGTTTTTAATACTATATGCAGAGGGATATGTTTGGATATAAAAAAACATGATCAAATCAACCCATTTCTCAAACACCAGTCTTTGTTTGCTAAGAAAACACCATTTGGATCTTGTTGTTCTCTAATTTTTTTCCATTTTTGCAAGTCTCCACCATACCATTCTTGCATCAATGACGCCATACCTCTCATTTCGTAATCTTTGTATGATTTTTTAGGCTCAACACTTGATGGCAACATAGAGACATCTCCAATAAAGTTTTTTGCCCAGTGAGGTTTCCCTCCTGCTGCAGTCAGAATTTTTTCAAAACAGGTGAACCAGTTGTAGATTGGGGTATTGCAACCAAATGGTCTGTAGATGGTGGCATTGATATACAAGGTCAACTGATCGTTTGAGACGTTGGTCTCAGTGTATTTCAAGTCCTTTGGAGTTGGATCCAAGTATGGTCTCAACAAGTTCCCGTAAACAGGACCTGCACTTAGTGGTGTTCTTTTAGAATAGTCCAAGTGGTTTGGAGGCAACGTGGTGTTGGAGCATCTGACTTCAACGGGAACGTGTACGTAAAACTCGTTATTTTTGGCAGCCTCAGTAATCGATTTGTCAAGTTTTTTCAAAACTTCCAAACCGTTTCTTAAAGGACACCCCCATTCATCAACAAACTGAGAAAACAAACAATCCATATTCAACCCATCAATAGATGTTTGAACAACAACGTCACCGTGTCCATATGTTTCCACCTCACCGTATTGCTTAGAAAACACAAATTTTTCAACTTTTGGAGTCAATGCAGGATACAATTTGGTCGAGATCCATAACAAAGCTTCATAAGTAAATCTTCCAAAAGTTGTGCCCCACCAAGACTGTGTTTTTGCAGGCTCCAAAGGTTCTTCTGTTTTCCAACCTCTCCAAAGGATACATTTTCTTGTATATGGGTACCACCAGCATCTAATAAATTCGCAACTTGTCCAAATTTCGTCCCATTTGTCAAGCAGAGTTTCAAAATTGATAACTTCTTGCTGAGATTTGATTCTGTATTGCGGAATAGTTCTGATAGTGGCTTTGACAATGATCCCTATTTTCCCCAAAGACAACAAAGCGCTTCTGAAAATTTCAGGTTCGTGCTCACTATCTAAAAACTGCAATTCTCCTGACCCATTAATAATGGTCAAATTGACATACTGGGAAGAAACCAATCCGTGAAATGGCGAAGACCCGTGTGTCCCTGTGGAAATAATCCCTGCAACACTCTGCTCAGAGATAGACCCCAAGTTTTGAATAGAATAGCCCTTTTGATCCAAGATTTCATTCAATTTGTAAACTCTGATCCCTGCTTCGACTTCAACATCGGCATAGGTTCCATGGTCTTTAAAAGACAAGACTTTGTCCAAGTGATCCAAATTCAACAACCAGTTCTCAGAAACACACATGTCGCTTGGAGAGTGCCCGCTCCCAACAACTGTCAGTGTTTTCCCCTGTTTGTTGCACTCTTCGACAATCGACATAACCTCATCGATAGATTCAGGCTGGAAGTAAAGTTGTGGTTTGTTTGAGTAAATTTTGGCCCAATTGGAAAAAACGTGGTTGGATTTTCCCAGTCCAACAACGTTCCCTAAGGGACTGTTGCTTTGGCTGTTTGACATTGCTCTAGGGAGTTTCTTCTGTTGATGATATTTGTCAGTTTTATGGCAATGACTTTATTGCAAAATCAGTGATTTCAAGAAGATTGTTTTTTTTTTCCAAGACTTGGCAAGATCACACCTCAGTTTATATACATATCGGTTAGGACCCAGGAGAATAATGGCAGTTGAGGTTATTAGACATCTAGACATCCATTAAGCGAATTATCACCGTTCCTTACTTCAAAATCACTTAATTGCTCATCAAGAATACCTTCGACCTTTAACCTTTGTAATCACACTCTTACTCATCGAAACCACAGACCGCTTTTCAAGAAAAAAAAAAAAAAAAAAAATTGTACAATAAACACCAGCACCAGAGAAGGAACTTCGGATATATGAAAACGAAAAAAAAAAACGAAAAAAAAACTTGAGTTTTTTGTACCCGAATAAAACGCAGTGAAGGGCGGGGGGAGAAAAATTATTTAAAGGTGACAACAATGATTTGAACAATCCCTCAGTACTCAAATGCAGCGTGGTCGTGCACTTGAATACCCATAAATAAAATGCAAATAAGTAATGATTTAGGTGTATTCGTGGGAGGATAAAGCTGGAAATAAGATACGAAACCGGGATTCTAGAATAAAAGTTTGTATCTTTGGCTGCTAGTGATATTACAGCACTGATATCAGCATTTCCATCAAGAGGGTTAAAAGGATAAAGATATGCAAATGAAGACGAAAAAGAAAGGGGAGAGGGGGACGGGGGCGTTTGATTTGCATAACTAAGGTGGTGACTGTCAAATGTTTTTAGCTATTATTCAATTAAAGACCTGATAACAAAGACATGCTTACTAATACAAAGTCTGTAAGATGTAGCAAGTAGCTTCCCTTTGTGCCGGCACAATATTTTTTGCTCTTTCCCTATTGAAAATAGCTTAATTCAACTTGATCCTTTATCGCTAACTTGCAAAACCAAATCTTCAAGTCATCTTGATTTTTTTTTTTGTACTTTGTGGTTCGGACAGCTTGAACACAAAACGTAAATCTCCAAGTGAGTGTATAGGTGCTATGAAAAACTTGGAGGTTTTTTGTCGCCTAGATGAAAAACTCATAAAACTAACATTTGATTATACTAGTTAACTAGATACATCTACACACGAATGTACGTACATACTGCCTGGTTACTAAAATTAAATAATTTACACAATTTGTTTGAAAATGCAAAAGAACAACTGAAAAGCTCATTGATGAATCACAGTATCTCACATATCCCACTTAAAAATCAGCAAGCTCTGGTTCATCGTTTTCGTCACCATAAACATCTCTTCCAACTTCATGGTAATCTCTTTCCAATGCAGCCAAATCTTCTCTTGCTTCACTAAACTCACCTTCTTCCATACCTTCTCCCACATACCAATGCACAAACGCTCTTTTGTTATACATCAAATCAAATTTCTTATCAATTCTATTCCATGCTTCGGCAATTGCAGTGGTATTACTCAACATGCAAACAGCTCTTTTCACAGGAGCCAATTGTGATTCAGGCGGAGCAGTTGGTGGTTGGTAACAGATCCCAATTTTAAAACCTGTTGGACACCAATCAACCAGTTGCACGGTTGATTTATTCTTCACTAAAGAAACAGCATTTTGAACGTCTCTTGTCACAACATCCCCTCTGTACAAAAGACATGTTGCCATATATTTCCCATTTCTTGGGTCGCATTTAACCATTTGGTTACCTGGTTCAAAACATGCGTTGGTAATTTCTTGCACACTGTTTGATTCATGGAATGCTCTTTCCTTGGACAATATTGGTGCATATGAAGCTAATGGGAAATGAATTCTTGGGTATGGAACCAAATTGGTTTGAAATTCGTTTAAATCGACATTTAATGAACCATCAAATCTCAATGATGCAGTGACAGAAGAAACAACTTGTGCAATCAAATTGTTCAAGTTGTTGAAATTTGGTCTTGGAATGTTCAAGTTTCTCTTGCACATATCATAAATGGCTTCGTTATCAACCATAAAAGTACAATCAGAATGTGTCAAGGTGCTGTGCGTAGATAAAACTGTGTTGTAAGGTTCCACAACAGAGGTGGAAACCTGAGGTGCAGGATAAACGGCAAACTCTAGTTTAGCTTTTTTAGAACCATAATCATTGGACAAATGTTCTAGCAACAAAGCTCCCAACCCAGAACCAGTACCACCACCTAGGGAATGGGTGAAAAGAAAACCTTGTAAACCGTCACATTGATCAGTGATCTTTCTAACTCTGTCCATGACGTCGTCCAAAATCTCTCTCCCAACGGTGTAATGCCCTCTTGCATAGTTGTTTGCTGCATCTTCGTTCCCATTGATCAGTTGTTCAGGATGAAACAAGTCTTTGTACTTCCCGGTTCTCACCTCATTGATAACTTGTGGCTCCAAATCAACATAAAGAGCTCTTGGAACGTATTTGCCACTCCCGGTTTCGTGGAAAAAAGTGCTGAACCCTTCTTCACCCCCTTTTGGTTTTTTCAAGCCTTCTTGCAAGTACCCGTCAGGGCCAATTCCGTGCTCCAAGGAGTACAACTCCCAGCAAGAATTACCAATTTGGCAACCTGCTTGTCCAACATTAATACTAACAACTTCCCTCATTATGCGTGCGTATGTGTTTGCAAGTTGTTTGGTTTTTTTTGGTTGTAATTCAAGATGAAAGTGACTACCTGTGGTTAAGTCAAGAAAAAACAGAGTCCAAGAATGAATCAATGCCCAAAAATGAAACCTAACCGTTGAGATTAGTCAAACAAGAAATGAGGCTCACACTTGTTTGTTTGTTTTGTTTTGTTTACTTTAGATCTGTTACAACAGAAAAAAAAAAAAAAAAAATTTTGCTCTACTTGGAAAAAACATGATTTCGTTTGTTATTGTTTTGGTATCATTTCGTTGATATTTGTCGTTCAAGATGATATTCATTACGCGTTTAAGAAAAGGCTTTGTCTAGATTGTGGTTTCAAAATACAAGCAATCAGAGGAGCGTTGGGTTATATAATAAAATACAGGGCAAACATATATATACATATGTGTGTGATTAAAAATTAGAAATTAAATGGTAATTGGTGTAGGGATCTCAACTCTTCCTCGTTATTTCAGCGAAAGCACCGATCTAAACAAAAGGATTGGCTTTGTCGACGCTGGTGGTTTCTCCAGTACTTTCGTTATCTAGACTGTCGTCTTTCAAGTCTGATTCTTGACTTTCAGGTTCAAGATAGTCATCTGAATCTGGAGGAACACTGTCAAGCTCCCAAACCAATTTCCCTTGTTCGTTGACAAAGGCACCGTCATCGGAAGCTTGGATGTTGCATTTGGCCAACTCTTCAATGAACACGGTACTGAACCCGTATGGATCTTTTGGAATCCAAATGATAGGACACTGTTGGGCGACAGCTGGCAAATCGTATGCGTGTTTTGTGTCAACAATTTCGTTTGGATCTTTCAGTTGATAAATGTTTGGCAACTTGGATTTGACCGCTTTGTAACTGGCATAAATGTGTGGGTAAAAGAGTTTTTTCCAAGCTGGAGCAGCAGGCATAGGATCGGTATCACCATCGGCCAACAATGGAACAGACAGAATGTTGTTTTCGTTGTTATTGAATGGGAGTCCCTGGGTGCTTTGTTGTTGAACTTCAAAAGTATAGTCAGTCAAAACAGAAGTTTGTTGGTCTTTGCCACCATGAGAAGCAATTCTTGGTTGGTATTTTTTCACTTGGAATTTTGGCAGTTCTTTGATATCGTCACGTTCCATTGATAGCGAGTTGTCGTCACCGCTTGAGACAACACCTCCTCTGTGAGATCTGTGATTGTTGTAAATGTTGACAAAAGATGGAGTGTCTGATTTACCATCCAAAGGTTTCATACAATCAACTGGAACCACAGTGTTCAGTTTGTCAAAAGCGGCAGACAAGTTGGTGTGAATGAAAACGGTAACACAGATGCAAACAACCTCCAAAACAATTGGACCCCAACCTTTACCAACAACAAACAAACCTAGCAAACAAACTTGACCAATGTAGACCCCAACCAAAGTTTGGAACAAAGCTCTTGGGTAGTACATACCTCTTCCATCTGGAGATTCTTGACAAACATAAGTCAAACTGTACAAATAAGCAATGTACAATAGCAAAAACCCAACAAACCCGAAAAGCAAGATGATTGGCGAGATGACAGCATAGGAGAAAATGATGACAGCCAAATTGGTGTAAACTGGGAAAGTGGTCCCCCAACTCATAGAACTCAAACTGTTGAATCTTGTGTACTTCTTTCTTGCTGTTTTGTCCAATAAGTAACCCAAAACATAAAACAAAATTAGTGGAACCAATTGAGCCAAAGCACCACCGGCAATGGAGAAACCTTGCAAAATCGTGTATGAAATGAAAAAATTACTAGATTTTGGTAAATTGGAAGCCAACAGTGACATAGCCTTTGATGGTTCATTGACAATTTCCGTAACTGTTGAAGTAGCTGAAGAGGCCAATGTGGTAATTAAGAAAACTTGAATGACTTGGAAAGCAAAATAGGATTGTTGAGTGAAATATTCAATGTATGGAGCAGATGGAGCACCAGCAGTGACGGCCATTTTTCTGATAAAAATAGGCAACAAACTCATCAAAACGGCCAATGCAACTGTTGGAGCCAAAGAAGTGATGATACCTAGCAATGGTTTTGGCATATTATTGATCCATCTCAACCATTTCAAGTTTTTGGTCAAGTATGTAACGTTGGAAACCATCCCGACAAACGCAACTGGGAATGCCCATAAGATGACTAGAGCAACAATGGCAGCGGTAGCCCCTGTTTTTCTTCCCAATCTTTCCCACCAAAACATTCTCATGTTAAACCACACGATGTCGTTTGGTTCAATACCAATGTAAATTGGGTTTAGTCTCAAAGCATGTGAGTGAGGAATACTTTGGTAGGCCATTTGTGCTTGGTATTGACTTTCAAACTCCACGTAAACGGAGTTCCATGGTTTGGCTTCGTCGTGCTTGGATTGCAATTCCTTGACTTCTTCATCAATTTTTGGAAGTTCTGTCTTCAAATATTCAATGGTGTCGACTTTTTCACCAATCAAAAATTTTAATCTATGTTGAGGAGCTTTTTTGTTGTAAGCCATGATATTGTTTGAAATCGATTGAGCACCGTTTTCATTCAATTTTTTCTTGTTGATTTTTTTCACAGTAGAAGAAATGAAAGAGGTCAGTGTTCCCTCTAATTTCATTGCCATTTTTTGTCTTTCATTGACTTTGTTGACCAATTCTGGATCAGCTCTTGCAATCCAAATTTTTTTGGCACCGACAACCAATTTGTTGAAATCGTTTTCCATCAAATAGTCTTGGGGAACAGTTTGGAACAACACAGTTCTACTACTCAATTTTTTAGCATATCTTGGAGAGGACAAAATAGCTTGTCTCATTGAAGTGTAAAAGTACAATTCTCTGTAAACAACAAATAAGAACCCCCAAAAAAAGACCCACGAAAGAAAAGTATGAGCATAGTATCTTGCGCTGTGTTTGACATCTGAATAGGCCAATTGATCCAAACCTGAATATCTGTGACCGTTGGCAGCGTTCACTGGGAACAAGATTGGGAACATGTAACACATGGAAAACAAACAATACATCGAGATAATAAACAAATATCTAAGGAAAAAATACCCATCGATCCCTGCTTGTTGTAAAACGAAATTGTCTGATTTTTTCAATAACGGTAGGAACCATTGCCATAACCCTTTTGGTAATGGGTCTGGTTTTTTTTCGTCGTTGATCAAATTGTAAGATGATTTTGGTGCATAAATTCTTCTAAATTTTTTGTTCAAACGTAGTAATAGGAAAATCGATACAAAAACTGCAAATATCACACCATTGGTAATAATGGCAGTTAAGACTTGCTGGGTGGAGGTACCAGCAGAAGACCCTTCTGATTTCGATTTGGCCATTTTTGTTTATTTTTTTTTCTCCATTCTTTTTTCATGACCACAGTGAAGGTTCCTATTAATCAGGACTTAAAAAATGAACGAGATAAGCCCCTTGATATATATATACACAACTGAACATCGATATTCAGAGAAACATGATTACAAAAAAACAATTCTATTCTAAAACTGGCTTTGTTGTTTATGATGATGACAATGATGATGACAATGATGACGATGATTACAACAATGACTGTTGATAATAACTATGATTTAATTTGAAACACTCTTAAACAAAGGCCGAGTGAGAAAATCAAGCAGAACCAAAGTCATAAGAAGAAAAATGTACACTCAATAATCTGCCTAAAACTTGGTGACAAATTTTGTGCTAAATTCATTCGAAACCCAGCAAGAATATCTGTACAACAAATGACAAAAAAAACACCGACGCGTCGTTTAAAATGATTCTTATGTTGCTCCTTGAACACGCAGAACCGCAGGGCTTCTAGAACAAATTCTGTTTTTTTTTTTTTTCTTGGGTCTCTGATCTATCCGATAAGTTGCCGGTTTAAGGAGTAGGGTAATATTGGACAGCTAATTACTGTCTTTGTTTGCAGATTTCAAAAAAGTAAAATCGGAATTTCTTTTTTTTTTCTTTTTTTTGCAACTTTTATTTCTTCCTTGTGTGTTTTTTGTTTTTTGCTCCTGAAACCGCAAGTGAGGTTCTTCCTGATCTTAGAACTGCTCTACCGGCAAATACAAGAAATTTGCTAACATTTGTTCTAAGAATAGTTACAAGATAAAAAACTTGGATAGACACGAAAATTTAAGAAAAAGAACACTGAAAAAAAAAAAAAAGCAATTCTCTAAATTCTAATTGTTAAATGCTTGCGCAGTTTCCAGGTACAAATGCCAATTGGTAAGTTTTTGTCTTTTCTTTAAGGCAGTAATTTCTAGGCTTGAAGTCGAACAATACACCAAATACAATGGAGTGGCTGATGTGTTGTTCTTCATTTGGACTCGCTGATATCATTGAGCGATGTGTGTGTGTGTGTGTGGCTTTGTAGGTTATCAAGCGTACAACTACCGTGTTTCATCTAACAATTGATTTCAAAAAAATGATTTCACTAATGGCTGGGTTCTTTTCCCGAGATTCTTCCTTTATTTCATTCTTTCGTTGCTTGTTTTTTGTTTGGCATCCACGGAATGTAAACTACTTTCAACTACTGCTTTCGTTTATGACTTTTTTTTTGTTCACGTGGAATAGTGGATGAGTATTCTTTTATTCTCTACAAACACTTTTGAATCTTTACTATAGTTCTACTCATGTGCTTCATGTGTAAAATTGCTTGGCATAAACAATGGGAAAAAGAATACACTGCTCAAAATACAGAGTTTTGAGTTTTTATCGGAAAAATGTAACAAAAAAGAACTTGGAAAGAGTACAGTACTGTGTAAATGTTTTGCTTGCATGCTGCTATGAGTATGTGCAAAGACCACTTAGATACGACAATGAAAGGTTGTGTTTTTCTTTTTTTGTGGCAAAAATCTTAGCACATGATTCCACTTACATGGTAAATTTTTATAATCAAACTTTAAATGGATGGCTTGATTTATTTTTTGGCCTTCATGAGTAACGTTCTGTGCTTATATTTAACAACACCAGTATTTGTCCACATGACTACCAAAATAAATACCCCCCCTCCCCTCTATTTAGTTCCAGATAAATGCATAGTCCGAAAAAGAAAAAAAAAACAAATTTAGCAATATCGGACGTCTCTTTAAACATTCGGTATTTTAAAATGAACACATATCCGAACCTCATTTGTTTGTTTATTTTTTGAGCATTAAAGCTGCATTTTAGTTCAGCCCGGTTAAATATAAAAAAAAATTGTTAAAGCTTACCATAAAAACAAACAAAAAAAAAACTGTAATTAAGAGTAAACTTATAAATAAATGCATGCTCATTAAAGCACATAAGAAATAGCTAATTTGTAAGTGCTCAACTATTACTACTATTTCCTTCCTCTTAAGACATAATCATTCTTTGCAACAAAGATTTATCATCCATCTATATGACAATTCTGCTTCAAGAGAATAACATCTCATGATCAAAACTAGGGAAATAAAAATAATCATACGTAGTGGTATCAATGTTTTGAACTTTAAGAAAAAAAAAAAACATGCCGATCAGCTTCTAGAATACCTTAAATTTAATACAAGATTGATAAGTTTACAGAAACTGTCAAATTTTTTCTTACTCACAGTCTTTACAGACATACCCGTATCTTTATTTTGTCTGTTTACACAATGGATGTAGTGTCCAGCAATTCTTGACTATGTTTTCGCTTTTCTTTTTCTTCCTATTTCTGTTTTGTAAGATCATTTTTTTTTTTTTCTGATCAAGATTCAAACTGTGTCACACCACACTGGTCTTCTTTTTTACTATTAAGTTCATTTTACATTAAATTATTGTATGGATGTGTAGACTTTTTTCCTCCCTTTAACTTTTTCAGCTGTCCCATACGATAAACAGTACTAAGAAACCGAATCTTTCTTCTTCTTCCTAGTATACTTATTTTCACATGCAAACGGTAATTAACTGACGTCAATCAACTCCATCAACGAAAAAAAAACGTGTTTAGTATTACGTTAACACTAACAGACAAAAAAAAATTGTTGTGCAAGGTGTTCTGGCAGAACTGCTAACATTGGTGCCAATTATTAGGATGAATATTCATATCCTCAACATCTGAATAATTCCTGTCACCATACTCCAACAAGAACAATAGGGATGTGGATTGATGAAAAGTAATAAAAGCAAATGCAAAGTGAACTCCTTTCCCATTTCAAAATTAACTTACTTATTTTGATCTGATCGGTTGGATCAAAATATTTGGTTGTTCATTTCTATTGTTATTTTGCAGAGTGATTCATTGATTTTTCACATGATACTGTGAAAAAAAAAAATGCAATATAGTTTGATTTTATGAATTATCAACCTAGTATCGTTAAATCGGCATGGTATTAATAATAAAATCGTCATTCAACTTTTTTTATGCACACGTTGGCAAATTTGCTGTAATTAAATGACGGTTTCTTGAGATTGCACTTGATTTCTCTGCAATTACTCCTAATACTTTGGAATTACTTCTAATTCAGTTCCACCACCTTTCAAATCTCATTCCGTATGCAAACAGTTGATCAAAAACGTTTTTGTTAATTAAAATTCCACTTTTGCGTTTTGCAAAACAATAGCAATGAGCTTTAATCCTTACTGTACTTTCTTTAGTCTTCTTGCTTTCTTTACTCTTTCTGCCTTGTTGTATCACCAAAAAGTTTCTGGGAAAGACTTAAATTGACCTGCACGTGACAGCTTAAACTTCTAATAACTTGTAATTAATACTCGAGTCACACAGAGAGCTCTCAGTAATTCCCACTAAACTTCAATTCGTGTAATATTGCAAACAATGGAAACACATGGAGCAAGGGGCTTGGGCTTAGAATTTTAGTGCCAGTTTGTCCGTAATACTTCCTTTAATGGCATCTTAGAGTCAATTTGCCTGTTGGGTTGATATCTTAAATGACTCATTGAACATGCAGATGATTTTGTTATTTTACAGCAAAAACAAAAACAAAAAGAAAAAAACCATGTTCTAGAACCCCACATTTCTATTGTTTTGTTTTTAGACTGTAAACTTACAAATATAGCTATTGTTGTTGTAAAAAAAACTACATTTTCGAGTTAGACTTTGTACGAGGCCTCAGTAAGCACTCTAAGATCTGCCTGCGGCTAACAAGAGCAGACTCTTTTTTTTTTTTTTTTTTTTTTGTATTTTCTTTTCCCATCATTTTAAAATTACAATGCACGTGGGTCCTGTTTTCATGGTTCAAGTGGGTAAATGACTTATAATTTGTGTAGCAAAATACAGAAAACAATACAACATATGAATCAAATAAGAAAATCAATACCTGAAATTAATTATTAAAATGCACAAAAACGTGCTTCAAGATTTAAAATTATTATTATTACTACTGCTACTACTACTACTACAATTTGTTTTAATTAATTTACTAAAATTTCCTATTAGTCAATGCGTAGAGCAAACAATGGAGCTGGCACCAATGGGAAGGAGGATTTTCAACTTTCAAAATATGAACCATTTAATGAAAAAGTCATGATTGTGACAGCCACGTGTGTCCCCAAATTGTATTAGTTAACTAAGTTCAGTGACATCTTCTCAGGATCAAATGTGCACACCGCTTTGTATAGTAGCTAATAGCTAATACTCAACTACCTCTGATGCCACAAACCAAAACAGTGAAATACTCATTTGCTATGGCAATTTTAATAGTAATTTTAATAGTAATTTCAATAGTAATTTCAATAGTAATTTCAATAGTAATTTTAATGGTAATTTTAATGGTAATTTTAATGGTAATTTTAATGGTAATTTTAATGGTAATGAACGAATATCTAACGGTTTCTACACTGTATAATGTGGTAGACTGGAAAGGTCAAAAGGTACACACAAGTTCAACCAACTAAGCATGTATTAACACATGTTTCATTACCGTAGAGAATTAGTAGCAATTACAGGTATTAACGAAGCTCAAAGTAACTAAAAAAGAAATGTTTATGGTCTAAAAAGCTCATCGTCATTTGAGTTCCCAAGACCTTATATAAGGACCGATGATTTGATGATTTAATTCAAATGTTATTTTATCTTCCCTTAATCATATAAAAAAAAAAAAAAATAAAAAACCACACACGATTAGTCAAGCTTTTACATCAATAATCATAAAAGAATAACATTTCAATATGAAAGACGAACAAATCAAAGTCAACACCAACCCAATGGAAAAACAAGAAGAACAAAACGTTTACATGAGAACCGATGGTGGTAACGCTGCCTTCCACAATTTCATTAACGATTTCTCCCATATCAAAGATCCTCTGGAAAGAAGAAGATTGGCATTGGAAAAAATCGATAACGCCAAATTCGGTTGGTACCATATCAGAGCCATTTTGGTTGCTGGTGTTGGTTTTTTGACCGATTCTTATGATATTTTCGCTATTAACTTGGCCATCACCATGATGACCCCAGTTTTTTTCCCAAAAGGTTTGAGTTATGGGATGGAAACTTTTTTGAAAGTTTCCACTTCTGTGGGTGCCGTTTGCGGTCAAGTTGGTTTTGGTATTTTGGGTGATGTTTTGGGTAGAAAAGGTGTTTATGGTTTTGAATTGATCATTGTTATTTTTGCCACTGTTGTTCAATGTTGTTTGGGTGTTGCTGCTGGTTTGAACTTTGGGTTCTTGCTAGGTTTCTGGAGAATTATTATGGGTATTGGTATTGGTGGTGATTATCCATTGTCCTCTGTTATTACTTCTGAATTTGCCACTACCAGATGGAGAGGTGCCATTATGAGTGCTGTTTTCGCCAACCAAGCTTGGGGTCAATTGGCCGGTGGTATTTTGGCTGTTATCTTGGTTGAAGCTTACAAACACGAAATTGATGTTCCAAAAGCTCAATGTGAACACAAATGTCTAAAAGCTTTGGATCAAATGTGGAGAATCTTGGTTGGTTTCGGTGCCGTTCCAGGGTGTGTTGCTTTGTACTTTAGATTGACCATTCCAGAATCCCCAAGATATACTTTGGATTGTGAAAACCAAATTAACCAAGGTGCCGCTGAAGTTTCCAGATACTTGGCTGGTGAATTGGGCGATGCTGAAAATGATGAAATGAACGTTTTGAACAGAACCGGTACTGAAATGGATGCTATTGACACTCATCAACCAAAAGCTTCTTGGAAAGCTTTCTGGGGTCATTTCGGTCAATGGAAATATGGTAAAATTTTGTTTGGTACTGCTTTCTCCTGGTTCTTTTTAGATGTTGCCTTTTACGGTTTGGGTTTGAACACTTCTTCTATTTTGAAAGCCATTAACTACACCAAAAAGGGGACATTGTACGAATCGTTGAGTACCACTTCCAAAGGGAACTTGATTTTGTTGGTTGCTGGGTCTTTGCCAGGTTACTGGTTCACCGTTGCTTTGATTGACACTTACATGGGTAGAAGATCTATTCAATTGATGGGTTTCATCTTGTTGACTATCATCTTTGCTGTTTTGTCCGGTTGTGCTTCTGAAAACGCACATGTTACCAACAAATTTTTGTTTTTCCTATACGTTATGGCTGAATTCTTCTGTAACTTTGGTCCAAACACAACCACTTTTGTTACCCCTGGTGAAATTTTCCCAACTGCCTACAAATCCACTGCTCACGGTCTATCTGCTGGTTGGGGTAAAATCGGTGCTATTTTCTCCCAATGTGTCATTGGTAAATTCTTGGGTGGTGAGAAAAACGGTGTTACCAAAGCTATGGGTGTTTACGCCGGTATCATGGTTTTGGGTATCTTCACAACTTTGTTGGTCCCAGAAACTAAAGGTATGACTTTGGAAGAAATTTCTGTCAAATACCACGACACCGTTGATCCAAACTTGTTCATTGAACAATCTTCCACCGGTACTGAAACCGACGAAGAAGCTCAAGTTTAAATCAATAGGGTTGATTAAAAACAGGAGAGTCTTAACATCATAAAACTATCTGCATCTTTAGCATAATTCTGTAATCTGTACATTAAAATAAGTTAATAATTTTTCCATCATATAAAGAGTTTAATATATTGAGTATACTAAAAAAACATGCTTTTCAAGTAAAAGATGAAGGGACCGACGCCTTAATTTTGGTGTCAGTAGCACAATCTACATTCCTCAATAGTTTCTGTCACTTGTCCCTTGATCTTGGCGGTTGTAGAATGTTTTTGTCCACGGGACTGCCCTTTTCTTTTTTTTTTTTTTTTTTTTTGTATTTTTGTTTTTTTGTTTTTGTAGTGAGTAAGAGCTAATCTTTACTTCCCAGAACCTAAGCGTATTTGGGATCTCACATCTCATCTTGCAGACTTTATATCACACCGCAAATTAACTCGTCTTGAGCAAAGTGATAAGAAACCAAACCAGACATTTTTGTTGAAGAATATCTATAATGGACAGCAGAGAGTACTTGCAATCTTATGGATGGAAAGAAGGCGAAGCCTTGCAAAAAGGAGGTTTGAAGAAACCCATTTTAGTGAAACACAAAAAGGACAAAAAGGGATTGGGAAATTTGCACAACCACGACGATGGAGATGCTTGGTGGGAAAGACTATTTGATGGACAGTTGAAAAATATAGAAACTGTAGTAACACCTGCTTCGGGAAAGTCAAAAAAGTCTCACAAAATTCACTTTAAACAGAAAAACGAGACTCCAGTGGCTAGTGGTGTTGATAAAAGAGACTCACCATTGTACCGGTGGTTTGTCAAGGGAGAGGGTTTGAAAGGGACTTTGGGAGAAACAGAGCAAGAGGTTGTGGATAAAATCACAGTCACGACAACAGTGAGGCATGAACTTAAGAGTAGAAAGAGAAAGAGAGATAAAGATGATGTAAGTGATAAAGAGTTGAAGAAAATTAAAAAAGCCAAGAAAAAGCAGGAGAAGAAGGAGAAGAAGGAGAAGAAGGAGAAGAAGGAGAAGAAAGAGAAGAAAGAGAAGAAAGAGAAGAAAGAGAAGAAATCAAGCTAGCATTATTCCAATCCTCTTTGTACTTCTAACACGTTGCATTTATCGTTTGTTCCGGTATTCTGAACATGTAAATCTTGCAACACATTTTGCGTGACTTTAAACCTTGACTTTTAGTCTAATGCAGGGTGCCTCATTTTTTTTTTTAAGCATGTGCACTAGCTTGTCTATTGGAAACCTCATAATTTTAAGATATCAATTATCTCAGGTAATGCTTTTAACATCAATATTTGCACTTCTTATCAGATACTTAAATATCACGTGATATTATTATTTACCAAGATATACAGGCGCTGCATTAAGGAACGTGTTTATACGATCAAGCTGATTTGGCAAAGACTTCAATTTACTAATCAGAGAAAATATACAGTCACTCTGCGAAACAAGCAGTTGAGCATTTTCACCACTAAACTTATAATACAATTGAACAGCCAAGAACTTGAACTCCAACACATCAATGGCCTTTTTGTTTTGAAAAACATCTTCGAGTCAACTGATTTTCCAATCTGATATATAATTGCCCACAAGAAGCCACTTCTGTTATACTGATCCAATGCTATTGCTGTTTACCTTTACTATATCATTATCTTTGATCATTGTCAGTTTGACTTACATCACCATCATGTTTTCTGCTTCAGAAGTCCCCACTCCCTGTCCACCTACATTCAACAATGCAAATGAAGACGACATTGAAATTGCTCCTTTGGAAGCTGAAAACTATATTTCAAAACATTATCCAGATTTGAATGAAAGAATTAACAGTATTGTGGATTCTGTAATAACCAAATTTGTTTTTTCTTGGTTTGAGAAAATTGATGAAAATAAAGATTCTGATTTTATTAAACAAGTGCGCTTCACACTAACTGAATGTGTTGATAATGTTGTGATTCAGCTAGAAAATAAAGCCGACAATGAAAATGAACTTGTCTCAAAAGTTTTGTCCAAAATTTTGCACTTGATACAAAAACATTTCTCTGCCTACATCCTCGCTTCAAGCACGGCAAACACGCAATCAGCAAATAAAGAGGTACAACTTGCGATGCTTTTCCACAAACAGTTCAAACTGCACAAGGCAGTAACATTAACTAGCTCCAACTCCGAATTTGATCGAGAGGTGCAAAATTATCTTCGAGAGACAGTAGAAAAAATTATTCTTCCTCTTATAATGTCAAAAGATGAGTTGCAACTCAGCGTTAGTACAATTTTGATAAGAGAGATTTTGGTCTGCACTTTCTTCAAAACACTTTTGGACAAATTTTCGAATCCCGATTATTTGAACACCAAAATCATTGAACTAAGTGATAACTTAATGGAAGAACAACAACAAATCAGGTCTCTGAGAAAAATTTTGTCTGCAAAAGTTTCCAAGGGAAACCTTATCACAAAGAATAAAACTAGTGGCTTGGAAAATAACAAATATTTAACCCTGGAAATTGATAGTATCATATCGCAATCCGGTAACAATGAGCAAGAACTGATCAGCTATGGTCAAAGAATGGTAAATGAGCTAAACATAAACTGTTCTGGTAAACAGTTTGAACGTTTATTAAAACAAATAACCGCTCTTAATCATCCAACCATGTTGAAATATTTGCGAAATCTTATTATCTTGAAATTGATGGACTATTCTTCCACAAGCGAATTAAAAAAGCAATACAGCAAGAAATCAATATCCACTTTTCGTGAAAGATTAGAACTTTTATTAGATTTGATAGAAAAGAAAGTCCCGTCCGATTACGACAGCGCTGTTTTCAAATTCTCAGAAGAAAACCTGCATGTTCAGAGTAACGTTTTGAGAAGAAATTATGAATCCAGGCTAGCAAGTTTGAGCTTGGCAAATATTCTAAACAGTGCAAGACATAGCCAACTTTTTGAATGCTTTGCGTCTTACAACAATCCTGAGCTTAGCCCGTTAATAGGATTTTGGAATAGCGTTGAAGAAATCAAAAGTCCTTTAGAAAATTCAGAAGTGCAAGTCGACGTGGTTTGTGAGGTGCTGAACACTGAACAAAAAGATGCTATCAGAAATATGTGCATCAAGTACTTGATTCAAGTCAAAAGCTGGTTTGAGAACAATCCAGATTACGAACTGTTGGAAGAATACTCCAACATGACTACAAATATCAGCTACGGAGCCGCTAGGCAAGCTTTGTTATTGCTGCAAGAAGAAGCATTGAGGTACCTTCAAGCAAGCGTGTATCCTATGTTTTTACACTCTAAAGAAGCGTGCTATTTGTTATCAAAGTTGGAAGAGTCAACCACACAGACTGAGAGCCATCTCTCTCAAGATGAGATACCTACCAATATGACTGAAAAGCGTGAAAGCGAGATTGAAAGTGGATTTCAGAAAAGAAACAAGCTTGGAGAAGAGCAAAATGAGTCTTCAAACAGCTTATATTATAGCAGCGACATCTCGGAAGCACTAGACAACATTTTGAATGAAAAGGCAAATAAAAGCTTGAACAATGACTACTTATTTGGAAATCGCGCAGAAGGTATATTTAAGCAAGATAGTTTGTTTTCAGATGAGGAAGACGATGATGAAGCGCAGGCCGCTTTAAAAGTTTCAACAGCTGTTCTCTTAGCTGAGCAAAAAAATTTGAGTGTGTCCAATCATGAGCCTGCAACTGTTGGCACTTCAGCTTGCTCACCGCTATCTATAGAATCCTTAACAATGAGCATTCATGAGCTAGACAAGCAGTTGAGCTTGTTGAGGCATTTGATTCTGAAAGCAGAATTGACCAACAACCAAAAAGAGCTCCGTTTGCTGAAAAAATCCGAAAGAACTGTTTTGCGAGAGCTTGATCAAAAGAAAAGCTTGAAGAAAGAATTCAGTCTTAACGAGCTTTTTTTGTTTAACAACACAGACGTTTCGATTAGTAACTATATTGTAAAAGATGATGTATCCTATTACAATGTGAATGTGATCTACTTGGCTCATACAAGCGAGATGCAAGCCTGGAGCGAGCTCAAAAGATTCAGTGAGTTTGTGCGTTTGAACAGCTACATGAGAAAAACTCATGAAAAAACAAGAGCGTTGAAATTCCCAGGGAAATTAGAGTTAGCTTTTAACAAGATAACAATGCTGCAAGAACGTAAAATAAAGCTGGAAAAATACTTGAATCATTTGATATCCATCCCCCAAGTTTGCCAAGATCCATATTTTATCAAGTTTTTGACAACGAGCTCTTACTCAAATGGCGGGTTTTATAAGTCTGATTCATCAAGTCTTAGATCAGACAGCTCAGAATATTACGACACTGAAAGCAAAAAATCAGCCATTCAGCCAAGCAAAAACGTAACTTCGTTCAGCGATATGGCAAATCAATCCATCTTTGTTAAACCAATGTGCGACATTTTTTCTTCAATGTTTCAGCTGGAACAAGGAACGTCTGTGCGAGGGAAAACCATCCTTGTGGTTTTACAACAGTTACTTGGTGGGACGGTTGAAAAATACATAAAGGACATGATCAAAAGGACGACATCTAAAGAGAAGCTTTTGGAGCTACTTGCGTCTGTTGACAATCTACTGAAGCATAACTCAGTCTTGGACGAATCGTTGTTACATGAAAATGTGGCTGAACAAAATTCTAAAATGGAACCACATTCTGGTTCAGGCATTAAACAGAAACAAGACAAAGACCATCTTTTGAATATTCCAGATGACGAAAGCTCTGAAACATTGAGTCGTAAAAGCTTACTTAGCTTAGAAACACTTATGGCCTATCAGTGTTCGAAAGCCGTTGGAATGAAAAGAAGCAAAAGAGCCGCTTTTTTGATCCATGAAATGCTTCAAAACAAATACATGAATTACAGTTTAATGCTATACATTTTGGACATAGTTATGCAAGAAGTATTTATGTAGCGTTTCAGAAAGGCATTAAAGCGTCTTCCAAAGTATAGATATCATTTTTGAACACCAGTTCTTCATTTTCATCTAATTTTACTTTTTGAAGGTTTTTGCGATATTCTTTGTGCATTTGCGTTTTGAGCTTCTTTGTTTTTAGAGCTTGTTTGTCAGTTTTCATGGGTTTTGAGATTTTGAAAACTTTTGATTTGAAAAAAGCTTTGTCATGGGTGTTTAGGTGAGCAAAGAAATGGTTTGATTTCTTTGTTAGCTTATCAAAACTTTCCTCAGTGCATTGTACTTTGTTTAGAATGTCTTCGTATGATATCAAGCGGTGGCGAGTTTTGTAGTTTCGCTTCAAATTCACTCTTGCTGCGTTCATATCAGGGTCAGAGTCAAGTGCGATCTTGCTTTTGGAAAATTTCAAACTTAGTCGCTGCAACTGCAAAGAGCCCAGTAAATCGTTCAATTTGGTGTATATAGAATTTCGCAAGTGTTCCGGCAGTTTTAGGTTTTCCGCACTTGCAAAAGATCCTCTTAAAGAATATTTCTCACGCACTTTTCTCTCAAAAAGGGCTTGCAATTCAAGATTCATCGTGGAAACTCCTGGCGAGGGAACTTTGTCGGTGGTGTTGTCGCTGAAGTAGTATTCGTCAGTGCATGGTTTGATAAGAGTTTCTGGTCTCGGCCAAGCACTCAAAGACTTTGGCAGACGACGGTGAACAAACTTTTCCACTGATGCATTGTTTGTGTTGTTTCTCAAAAGAACCTGCTTTAGTAAATGCAAAGAGTATAAATGGTAGGCCAAGTCTCTTCTGTGCGTTGTTTCAAAGTACTTCACTAGTTCACGTGCTTGTTCAGTGGTAACATTTTGGTCTGACGTATTAGATTCTTGCACAATAATGCTTTCTGTAATGTTTTCCTCCATATCTGTATGCCTATTTTGGGGAATCAATGACTTGTCGAGTTTTCATTTTTGATGCCGCTGATCGCAATTTCAGCTCAGAATCTTAACTTACACGGGTTGATCAACTTTCGGCGGAAAAACATGCGACAGAACAACAAACCCAAAAAAAAAAAAAAAAAAAAAAAAAAAAAAAATGGCTTAATGACGCGCCGATGTATTCCACATCAAACCTTTTTCAGAGACTGCATATACAGAACAATGTTCAGGTATGGCAAATTAAAGTTTAAAACCACACTCGAAACCATAAACAGCTTAAAAATAATGAGTAGCTTGAAAAGAAAACTGTCAACAGATGTTGAAACTGCTTTGACGAGCAAAAAGCTAAGCAACACCGAACAACTAAGCAACGGACGAGAAACAACAACCGTTTTGGTTCGAAATTTACCTAAATCCACCAACATTAGTCAGATTAAGCACTATTTTGCTGATTGTGGGACTGTCATTTACGTAGAGTTTGTCAAAACTTTGCAGGTTGCTAAAATACAGTTTGCAGCCTATGAGGATGCTTTAAGCGCTCTAACCAGAACATCAAAAATTTTCAACCTTCGAGACCCGATCAACGGTAAGGGTAATCAAATATCAGTTGAATGGTACCGCAATTCTACCATCTGGTGCACAAACTACCCTCCAAGCTACAGTATACCTGATTTGAAGAGGCTTTTCGAGGAAGCAGGGGGACAGGTCCTTAATATAAGGACACCGTCCTTGCGCTATAACGCAAACAGAAGGTTTGCCTATGTTGACTTGACAAATGCTGAAGATGCCGCATCATGCGTGTTTAAATTAGATGGAAAAACACTGGGAAGCAGTTATTCTTTTGTAGCGAAGCTTTCCGATCCTTCTAGCAAAACGAAAAGAACTGATCAAAGCTTATTGGACGGCAGGGAACTTTTACTTAAAAACATCGATGGCGTTGATATACCAAATTTGAAAGCTTACTTGACCACCTGGGGTGGCGAAATAGAAAGATTCACTATACCAAAAAACAATCAAAGTATAGCTTGGTGCAGCTTTACGCTAAGCCGTGATATGCAGCGACTACTTTCCAAAAGTGTCACCGTGAAATTTGGCGACAAAATTGTTTATTTACAAAAAGCAGACAAGAAAGCTTATTTAGAAAGACAACAGGTCAAAGAAGTGATGAACTTACGTAAGAGTGATCCCTTGTACGAAGTGTTTTTGTCTTTGTTTCCACTTAGTGACAAGTACAACAAAGAGAAAGTCAAGTCTTTGGTTTTGTCAAGAACTTCACTTTCAGAGTCTGATATTAGCAGTATTCTCCTTGTTAGCGACCATGAAGGCGCTTTGATTCAGTTTTTTGACGCATCAAAGTGTTCTAAAACAATTTTGGAGTTGCAAGGCAAAAATTTGAATAAAAACGTTTTACTCAAATGTGCAGATATTGAAGCTTTGAAAAAACATCGGCCAAACAATAAAGATCGCGCCAATTTTAAGGAACAGCAAGTGGAGCAAGAGCATGCGAAAGAAGACGATCATGTCATTGGTGAAAAGACTAATAATGACTTTAAGAGTATATTGTATAGATAGATGAGAATATTCGTCTGTAGTGAATAGCGAAGAATCACAGCTCGGTGGAAAAAATCGAATTTTGCAACTGTTTGATATCAGCTGTTACTTGTTTGACAAACAGCGCTCTTGAGTCTGGTGCATCTAATATCTTTTGCTCGTTCTCACTGGTGGCTATCAGCCTTGAGTTCAAAAATTTTGGATGTGTGAGCAATTGCCTGAAGCTCGTGAAAAGTTCTGTTTTGGCGTTTTCGCTATAAAAACCAGGTAAAACGACTTTTTCAACATATTGGTCGTATTCTAGCATGACCATTATTTTGTACAACAAAATAATTTGTCCTGTCTCTTGAATAGAAAGAGTGGAAACACAAATGTTTTTGTAGTTTGCCCAACTGTAAACACAGTGTTTAATTTGCTTTTCGAAATATCTAACGAAAAGACAGGTTTCGCTAATGACTTTGGATCCAAACATTCCAAGAAGTTGCAAAACCACAGACAAAACACCATTCAACCATAAATTGTAAAGCTCTGCGTCTGTGTCGGCCGTAAGCCCTCCCTTTTGGATGCTCAATGAAATTGGTGATTCTAACAACACCGCATAAAGTCCATTGGCAATAAGCTTTTCTGCAACCGTTTCCATTTTACACAACTCAATTATGAAACTCAATGAAACATCAGCTAAAACAAGAGGGTCATTTCTTGGTAAGTGAGAGTTGCTATACATGTTGGTGACACTTTTCAGCATGCCGCTTTCTGACAATGCATTCGAAAGCGCAACTTTGAAGCTTTCTGAAGGTTGCATTTCGCGAATCTTGTTGAAAATAGCCAACATAGACAAAAGGTCCTGAATTTTTTCGGACACAAAGAAAGGCTCACTTTCTTTATTCACATTTGCTAAAAGTTTGTCCAAAGTAAATGTCGTTCCGGTGCCTACCACAGTGTACATAAATTTTAGTATTTCATTGTACAATGTTTCTAAAAATTTAGTGCCGTCCGAAACCATGCTCATTGTCAACAGCACCAAACGTAAACATGTTCTGTAATATGGTCCGACATCGAAGCTATTTATCGATCCTGGAAAGTCGATGTTTTTGAAAATGGATTGAAGAAGGGTGAATATCAAAATCAAAGTATCATCAGGAATTGTTTTTTTGGTTTTGAAAAAGGAGTAGAAAATGTAAAATGATATTTCTAGACGCTGAGCAAGCAAAGTAGTTGATTCATTCTGCAAAAAAACTAGCGTCAAATCTAAAAAGTTGTCGTTTAATGGGGATCCTGTGTTTTTAACATAAGACGTTAACAAAGCACCCCAGGTCTTGGCTGCATAATCTTTTGAAGCTCTCAATTTGTGAAGGTCCACTAATTTCTGTAATTGTGGTTTGAACTCAGGCCAATCCTGATTGCCAGCCAACGTGTTATTCAAGTATTTCATATCGTAAGTGAATGACATTCCGGGAAACAACTGTGCAAATTTGGATCTGACCATGGATTCAGTTTCTTGTGCCACATCTTGAACATCAAAAATTGTTTTTACAATGGTTGGTATCTTCTTGTTATTAAATAAAGTGTCAATGGCAGAATGTTTAGTGGTGTAGTAAAGAAACGCACATGTCTCAGTGACATTTGCAATCAAATCATACTTTTTATAGTCATCTGTTGGCTCAAAGTTTTGCAAAATTTGGACAAGCTTGTTCAAAACTTTTGCATCTTGATTAAAAACATTATGCTTGTCGTTCCAAATGTTTAAAGTCAGCGAAACGACTTTCAAAAGACCAATGAAAACCTCATCGGGCAGATCTTGCAATAATTGATCTTTCAAAATAAAAAACAGGGAATTGTCTGAGGGCTTCAACTGCATGGATTTGGAAGCTTTCTCCCCGGTTAGGAATAAAATACACAAGCCGCTTTGCCCATTTTTCAATAGTGCACTGAAAAACTGATAAAAATGACTCATGTAAGCAAAATTGCTGACGGGGTACTGCAGATCATATTTTAGTGCATTAACAAAATCAACCCCATTCTCCAAGTGAGACAATATTGAAAGCTTCTCTTCGCTTGTGCAATCAACCATA
Organism: Hanseniaspora vineae; assembly: GCA_000585475.3. Lineage (NCBI taxonomy): Eukaryota > Fungi > Ascomycota > Saccharomycetes > Saccharomycodales > Saccharomycodaceae > Hanseniaspora > Hanseniaspora vineae. The sequence goes on from JFAV03000024.1 coordinate 70,773, forward strand.
GCGGTCATTAGACTCAACGTTGGAATCTTGTATTCGTCAAGTCTCATGTAGATTTGAGCAAAGTCGTTTGAGTGTTTTATCATTTCGATTTCAATCTGTTCAGAGAATGGAACAAACGTGCGTGCCAATGCCATATGGGTTTTTATGAAATCTTTAAAACTTTCATCACCTTGAACACGTTTGGCAGATAGTATGGAGTTGATAAGAGAAGCTGAAAATCTACCGCTAATAGTTGTCTGACTAAAATATTTCTGTGCTCTCATAAAGGACCTGCACAAACTGGACCCCAACTTGAATTTGTCCTTTGGATCCTCAAACTTCCAAAATTGATAACTTTCGAAAACATTGATTTGGTATGCCAGAAATTTGTTTATGATGTCTTCTTTTGTTTTAGCGGGGACTTCTGTTTCCACTTTTATGGCGTCGTTGCGCAATTCGTCAATTAGTTCATTCAATGAAAGTAAAAACTTGAAATCACCATACATCAGCTCGGTGGAAGTCATTGATAGCAATGTTCCATTTTTATCAAGCATTTGTGACTTTACCAGATGCAACCAAACCAAGTGAGGAAAGTTCTTCACCAATGCCTTGATGAAGTCAACAATTGAGGACGCAACTTTGATGTTTTTTGTTTGTAAAGATTTTTCAAACAGCTCAAAAATGACAGCAACAATGTCATCTTCTTCTATAAAAGCCGAGCATTGTTGTAAAACCTCAGTAGCCCTTTCTAGTGGTGTGTCAATGTTGAAAGTTAACATGTTTATTAATGCAATCAAATTATCGGATGGAAAACTTTTTAACAGTCTACCAAGCAAAGACCAGCCATTGAAATTATACAAAAGAATGAGTAGAACCTCATCGCCGGATGTGCTTGTTGATATGTATTTGGCTTTTGTATCTTGTGGTATTGGTAGCAAAACAGATGAATCTAAAGGAGGACTAATCAAAAACTCAGATTTTAAAACAATTATATTAGCTTCATCGTCCAGTAGATCATAGTCCAATTCTCCTAATTTAACATTTGTTGCAAAAGTGTTACAACTTCTCAACTCATAGTTTGCAAAATCAGCATTCACAGAAGCCAAGTAAACTACAGGCATCAATGCCTCTTCAAATAAAGGAAGTTTCTGTCTCAATATTTCCATTTTATTTTCAAACTCTGGGTGAGTCAAAAAAATTTCAACAGTTTCAACTGAACATTTTTGCAAAGTGTTTGCAATTGATTTACAGATCTCGGCATCAAAAGTCACAAAATGAAGTGCCACTTTCCAAAAAGAGCTCATAATGGTACTGTAAAAAGTATCTAGTTCAAACTGCTCCATGTATTCTAAAACCATGTCGCTCTTTTTTATGAAATATTCAATGTCATGTTGTTGTTCTTGTTGTTGATCTTCTTCACCTTCACTAACATACAAGACAAAAGTCCAAAAATAATAGATTAAAGGACACTCGATGTCGTGTGTTTTGAGAAATTCAGTTATCTTTGCAACAGTTTGTTGGTTTTCAAAAACATCAACTGTCCCTTCAGCGGTGTTTAATCCTAGTAGTAGTAACGTGTTTATTACAGTGACCGGTAGAATACCATCTCTTTTGTCATAAACATAGTTTAACCATTTCATTACAAAATCCGGTTCTTGCTGTCTGTTATTGATCACAAGCGCCGTGACTGTTTGAAGTAGTGATTCGCTTTCAACAGAGTTATTCAGCAGCTCCAAGCAATCGTACAATATGGTTTGCTTGTGCTTTAACAATGAAGACAAATATTTTGTATTTGAAGCTAAATATTTCAGAAACAAGGCAAAGGACTTTTTTTCGTTTTCAATTGCTTCATCATAGTGTCCATCATTTGCTCTTGCATCTACTTGTTGCACAATTCTGGCAACTTCATCGGCATTCACGTGGTGTTTTTCCGAAAGACTTTTAATTTTAACATCGTTGTGAGTTGTTGCTGTGTAAAACCTCACAGGTTGATGTAAAAATTGCAATTTTTCACTGATAAACTTCTTAATCAATGGATTGTCCTCAATTTTTCCGTTTTTGCTGTGGTAAATAGCATCGCCATTTTTTAAATCTTCAAAGACACTGCTGAATGACAGTTTTTCCATTTTTTTTTCTTTAGTTGCTGATAGGTAATACGGCTGCAAAAGATTTCCTGCCTTGAATATTCCACACTAAAGATTTAACAGCCTCTCAATGGTTGAGATTGGTTTGCGTTTAGTCTTTCAACTACAATGCATTTTGGAGGACTGTATCTATAACAGATCTCATCATAACGTCTTGAATATCAACATCAGCAGTTTGCGAGGCGAGAGAAAAAGAAAGCTGGAAGAAATTGGTACATACACAAAAAAAAAAATGTACTGTCGTTTCAAATGATAAATTGCTGCTAACAATTTCCACGTGACTTAAATATAATTTATTGCCTAGTAAGTTTGAACAACTAACTTGAGCTGATTAAGTTTAATCAAGACCCATATATCAATAACATATTTGAAGAGCATGCACACTTTCCCTTTTATTTACAAGAGTTTATTGAGCTGAATCACCTCCTAGGTCAAAAAGAACTCAAAAACTTGTTGCGTTTGCAACCCAAAAGTGATCAACAGTAATACCATTTCTGGTCAAATTCAACGTTATGCTTAGCGTTAAGAGCATTAAGATCAGGCAATGAGGCTTCCTGCAAATTGTAATTCAACGAGGTTTCGGTTCTCACAAGGGCTTCTGTTTGCTTTTCTTCTTTCAAGCCCTGTTTCATCAACCCTTCCCATTCTTCATGACACTCTTGGACAACACTCATAGTTTTGTCCAATGACAAGTACTCACCATCAAAGGCAAACATGTTTTCCGGTTTGTCTGTTGGAATTTTGTACGTTTTGAACCAAGCTCTTATCCCAGAAAGCAATCCTGGCATAAATGTTTCAACATCCTTCAAGGTATTGATTTTTGCGCAAAGCGGGTCTTTCAAATTGATGGCAATAATCTTCCAGTCCATTTCCCCATCGTCAAGCAAGGCTAAACTTCCCAAAACTTTGACTGGAGTAACGGTTCCTGTTTCCAAAATTCCAGATCCTATCTCACAACAATCAAGCGGATCATTGTCGCCATTGTTTAAGCTTGGATTTTCCCAAGTCTGTGGAATTGCACCGTAGTTTGTAACGTATCCGTGATATGGAAAAATATTGTTGACAAATCTCAATTTGTTTTTTTTCGTGTCTTGAACAATGGGATTCAACGGCAGCTCTTTTGATATCTCAAATTTGGCATTGCTCCATCTAGGCACTTCAACGACCATATTTACAATGTTGCCATGCAAAACCTTTCTTCGATTCAAACTGCTGCTAGCCTCAGGTGTGCCTGAAGGTTGTAAATCAATGTCGTGGAAAAAAGATCCCAACTTCCCATCACTAAGTTTCAGGTACTGCTTGAACTGTGGTGTGTATTTGATTCCCGACGTGACACTAGAAAACAATCTTTGAGACCCAAACATTGTAATAAAAACTTTTAACAGTGTGCTCGTTTTCCCGTTCGTCTCTCTCTCTCTCTCTCTCTTGGTCCTAAACATCTTGAATCATCACTGTACTGAATTTTTAAAAAGCATATGCCTTCAAGCTGACCTCAATCTTGAGTCAATAACACGTGCGAAAATGTTCTGCAAGAAGCAACACCAAAATGCAAAACAGCGCGCGAAACGAACACCGAAAGATGTTTCGAGCACAGAAGCCACAAAATAGTACACACACAAAGATTTCACGTTCAGACGGATTAAGTTGTTGTTGTGGCCACGTTCCAAGTACATAAGACCAGAGTAAACCTTTATCAAGCTCTAGGAACCACTAAAAAGCAAGCACTTTTGGCCATCCAGGAAGTTGCACAAACTCTGTACCAAGGATCACACCCTAATACAATAGAACAATCAACTCAACAAGACCAATATTAAAAATGGCGCTTTCACCTTTATTGAAGTTACCACTAGAACTGTGGATAATGATTTTAGCGCGACTGGATGAGCAAGATTTGAAAAATTTAAACTTGGCCATTCCCGTGATCTTTCAAAATTTGATCAACGATAACGAGCTTTGGAAGCAAATTTTCAAACAATTGTACAATACTATTTATTTCACCAATTTATCAAAATCGAACAATTACTACGACGAGTTTTGCTTGAAACTGAAGTATTTGAAGGAATGGAAACATAACAGGGGCATCAAAACCAAATACACTATATCCACACATGCCAACGGACACGGGGAAGTGGATCAGGTGGAGCATTTGGTGTTTGAATACCCAAAGTTGGCCACTTATAACAATGGTGTGATTACTATACTGAATTTGGAAAATAATCTGCACAAGAAAACAAGCAGAATGACGTATATCCCTTGCACGACCCCGCAAGGTTGCTCTACAATGAATTTCAATTTACACGCAGCAAATTTTGGAAGATATGACGGCAGGGTTTTTGGGAAAAATTTGACAAACAAATCCTACTTGTCACCTGTGATAGAATATGACTCGATACATTCCACTTCTGTATCTTCCGTGGCTTCATTTAGCAACACGAACAAAAGTGACGATCTTTACTGCTGTTCCGGAGACTTTAATGGCCAGTTGATTTGGTGGCTCAACTCCAAAAAATTTTATCAATTACAATTGTCCAATTATAAAATTTTACGTATTTTTTTGCCTAAAAGGAACACAACTGTGGTGATGGATGCTTCAAATAGACTATATTTGATCGTGTTTTCTTCTACTAGCGAAAAAGACTACTTTGACATCAAAAACATTGCACTTGATATGAAAAGCGTGCCGCTGCCCATTAGTGCAAATTTTGAGATTTCGCAAGTGAAAGTTGACTATGGTGGGCGTAACTTAATTGTTTGTGATAACAACAATCTGTACATTGTATCGGTGGATCGAAAAACATTTGGAGAACACAAGAAGTACAGCTTTGGTTTGAACGAAAACATACAGCATATGACAATCGACGAAACAACAGCAATGAAGAAACAAGATATTGAATTGATTGGCTACGATGGGTGCTATATTTCAATACTGACTGAACAGAATAACAACACCATTGTCTACGTTTTCAATATCAGATCTCCGCTTAAGATTGTCAAACCGCAGTGCGTATTGCCATTTCAAGAAAAATGCTACGTCACTTGTGTCAATAATGTTGTTTTGCTTGTAGCTTTTGAGAAAAAAATAGGTATATTTAACGCGTTGAATGGCGATGAATTGAGAGTAAACACGAAATTAAAAGAGAAATACCCACAATTTTTGAAAATGTCTCATGGGAAGATTGTTGTTGGGTCTAACGACACATTTCAGTTTTTGCAATATGTGAAAGACATACATTCATTGAGTTCAAAAAACGCTGCGAAATCGAAAAAACCTGTTGTGAAATCTTTGAAAAGTTCCAACGCAATGTCTGCTCAGTTTGACGAGTACCAATTGGAGTTGAGAGAACAACTGGAAAACAGAAAATATCAAGAAATGTTGGAAACAAAATACGGAGGAACTTTTGACAATGGTGAATTTCTAGGTGAGGATGGGATAGACGATGAAGAAATGCATTTGAAAATAGCTTTGATGGAGTCCCAAGCTCAGCAAACGATAGACGAACACCAGAGAGAGCTAGAAAAACAGCAATTTGAGGAGGCAGAGATGCTACGGCTGGCAATAGAGGCCAGCAAGCAGCAGCATCAGCAGCAGCAGCATTATCCTTCGCAAGGTTTTGCACAAACTTCACTGCCCGCATCCTCTTTGTTTGGCCCTCATGTGACACAATCTGTTGCGCCTGAAACACAGGAAGAACCTTTTGGATATGAACACAATGGGTTGACCGAGGAAGAAGAGTTGGCATTAGTTTTAGAAATGTCAATGCGTGAAAACTAGATGTTTTTGGGTTTTAAAGTTTTTTTGTTTATGTTTTTGTTTTCAAGAAATTACGTATATATGAACATATGTCTACGGGGTTTTTTTTACATGAAAGTCTGTATAAACAAGAGCAGTTTGAGAATGTGCAAGCAGATCAGAAAATGAAATAAAAAATATTAGAAAACGAAAACTTGGTCATCCGCAGCTGATTTCATATCACCTTTTGGCCAACCCAACTGTTCTGCATAATCAAGCAACATTTTTTTCATTTCTGGTTTCCCACAAATCAACAATCTTGCATCTGAAGAACATTTTGGTAAATATTTTTGCATGATTTCTTTAGTAACCAAACCTTTTTCACCGTCCCAATTTTCACCTGGTTTATTCAAAACATAATGAACTTTAAAATTTGGGAATTTTTCAGCAATTTCGTCTAATTCATCTTTCAATAAAATATCGTTTTCAGTTTCGTTTGCATAAATCAAGGTCAAATTGCTCAAATCTGAAGAGTCAACAATAACTTTAGATATAACTTGCAACATTGGAGTGATCCCTGATCCACCTGCGATCATAGCAATTTCTTTACAAGGTTTGTAACCAAATCTTCCAACAGGGCCTTTGAATTCAACTTTCATTCCGGTGTAAGACTGTGTGGCGAACCATTTGGAGACTTCTCCATCTCCATACGATTTGACCAAAATATCAAAAGTTCCTTCTTGGTGTTGTGGAGAAATAGGAGTGTAATATCTGACTTGATCTTCTTTGCCCTCAATTGGGATTTTGACAGCTAAATGGTGTCCGACTGGGAAGTTCAACGAGTCCAAATTCGATCTTAAAGCAAATTTGTAAATTGCAGTGTTTTTGGAAATCAATGTTTTGTCAACGAGTTCCAAGGCATTCCATTTATCAGCAAAAACAGATTTGCTATTTCTTTTCGCTTGTGATACTTTGATAGTGATGAAAAGAAGATAAATTGGGATAACATACAGAATTTTTGTTTCACCAGACAATTTGTACAAAATGGAAATCCCAACCATCAACAACCCACTAGGAATATAAATACCATGAAGCGGTTCGTCCAAGATATTGACTGGTTCAGGTTCAATGTCTTCTTCACTGATTTTGTTCAACGCAGCAACGTGTTCTTCTTTGGACATTGTGATGTAATGAGTTGCGGTCTGTCGTGTCGCGGGGCTTTTGAGTTGCTTGTTGAAAAGGGAAAACGTAACAAAAGTTTGAAACAAACAACAAAGCTCATGAATAAAGTTCATTTTTAAGATTTCCACCATTAACAAAAGCAACGAGATCTGTGTCTTGATTTTATCAGTGCCACCGAAAACTACAGAAAAAGAGGGTAATAAACGTTTATATAATGCGGCACGTGACAATTGTTTATTTTTTTTTTTTATTTGTTTATTTTTTATTAAGCTTTCATGTATTTTAAATTAGCAAAGTGTAATGATTCAAGCACTAAATAGCAAAGCACTCATGTAAACATACTTAATGTGTTGAAAATATGGCTGTTTATAACTTTAGAGTCTTGTATAAGCTTATCGAGCATTTATACGTCATTACGCCAGATTGCTTCTATAGAAACTTGCAACACACACAAGAGAAATTTTAATTGCTGACTAACTTATATTTCTAAGATGAATTGGCACTATTTCGCCTCTGTGTTTATCACGTGTATTCTTTTTTTCTATGTTTTTTTTTTCTTTTTTTTTTTGTACCCAATGCAATCTGGATTTCCAACAGATTTCAAATTTTCCATTCTTTGGCAGAGTAATATTGTATCGACTTTTTAGCAAAGACTTTGTTAAAATGAAGAAAAGACATTGCAAAGGAACTAAATAAACCCATAGTTTTAATACACCTCCAACACCCCGAGTAAAAAATGGCTTTAGAAGACTACGAAGACATTGATGATATGGAGATGTCCTTATCCGACATTGCTCCAGTTTCCGAGACTCTTACCGACCCTAGTCTAAACGACAAATACATTATGATATATCCATGCTATTTTGACAAAAACAGAACTATCAAGCAAGGGAGACGGTTGAAAAAAGATCTGTGCATTGATAATCCACTTGGAATGATTGTCGCTGCAACATGTCATATGCTTCAATATGATATGAAATACGAACCTGACAAAACACATCCACAAGATTATATGAATCCAGGAAGAATTAAAATTAAGAAATATATGAAAAACGGAACCAAAAGAGATAAAAATCAAACTTTGATGGAAATCAGTAAACATATGCCGAGATCTACTCAGGCAATTGTGAAATCGTTGACTACAACAGATATAGTGGAAATTGATAGCTCTGTTATAAACAAGCAATACCCTGGAATCAAAACAAATAATATCAAGTTTTTGCCAAGTAATTCTCCATTGAGTGAAATGACTCCATCAAAAGTGAAAAGTTTGCAAGCAAATTATGAGGAAATTCTGAAAAAACAACAAGTTGAACAGAAAACTTCGAAAACTTTACAAAAAAAGATCAAAAAGGGGAACAAGATCAAAATGATTAGACGTTGAGATGCAGATGATCTCGGAAATTGTATATTAGAAATAAAAGATCAAAGTATTTTTTTCTGTTTTTTTTATTTTTGCTAATCAAGAAAATAGGTACTCTTATGAAGATAAGTAATGGTTGACTATTAATTACTCTGGTGGTTCCTTTTCTTTTCTTTTCTTTTTTTTTTTTTTTTTTTTATTGTACTTTGAAACTTCAAGAAGTCAGTGTTAACAAGCACCATAAGTTTCTCTGTATTCTTCTAGTCTTGCCCTTTCTTCACCGGAAATTTTTGCTTCCAGAAATTTGATGATATGAGTCAAGTTCACAATACTTAAAACTGGAATTCCGTATTTTTTGGAAACAGCTTGAGTAGCAGATTGAGAAGTTTCTTTGTTAATAACTTCTTGTCTATCCAATGCAATGATACATCCAACAACATTACCCTTGTTGGAAGCAATGATTTCAAAAGCTTCATTGATAGCAGTTCCTGCAGTCATAACATCATCAATGATCAAAACGTTTTTCCCCTCTAGAGTAGCTCCAACGATCATCCCACCTTCTCCATGGTCTTTCGCTTCTTTTCTATTGAAACTATAACTAATTTTTTCATATTTTGTACCACCGATTTCAGCTAATTTGGCACAAACAATAGCAGCCAATGGAATCCCTTTATAAGCAGGTCCAAAAATGACTTCGAATTTCAAATCACTTTGCATGATGGCAATGGCATAAGCAGTGGCCAAATTACTCAACAATTTCCCCGTGTTGAATAACCCCAAATTGAAAAAATATGGAGAAGATCTACCACTTTTCAATTTAAAATCGGTTTCTTTACTTTTGGAAAATTTCAATGCATTGCTTTCAATAGCCAAATCAAGGAAATTTTTTTGATAATCTTCTAAACCTGTCAACATTGTTATATGTGTAGTTGGTGTTAATTGCTTGGTATTTCTGTTATAGAGAATGGTAATTTTTTCAGCAAAAATGGTTGAAATGGAAACACACAAAATAAAACTTGGATCGAGAGGAGAGAATTTAGCTAACTGAAAATGTTAATCTACTTTCCTTGCTGGTATTCTTTCTTGAATATATGGACTCGCTTTTGCTTGTTTGTACTGTTTGCACGGTTTTGCTTTGTGTTATTAATAACTTAGTGGTGAGAGGAGACTAACAAGGAGAACTGGTGAAAAATGAGAGTGAACAAGAGGAAACAAAGTTCATGGCTTACCACTAAACACTTTAAGAAGAAGAAATTCACTGGATATCCGATAGGCACAAAGATGATTAGATTCCACTTTTTCAAGAGGCATCGTGAAATACATTATCTCCAACGCCCTTAAGAAGGATCAACTGCTAAGGAATATGAGAATCGTAGATGAACAGAGTCTGACACCTGTGGGAAAACTAACGACGAGATCTCACCAGAAGCTGCATAGTAAAAAAAAAAAATACTAATTTGTTTTAATTTTTCCATTCCAATTTCAAAATTCAAATTCAAGTTCGAACATAAAAAATCGAGATATTTAAATTTAAAGATATCGATCGAATGAAATATAATGGGAACAAAAACCTTTTCGCAACGAAAAAGCGAGGAACGAAGAGGATACAAAACTGTGTGAAGGTTGGAAAAACCGAGAGAAAGAGAGAGAGAGAGAGAGGAAATTTACCAAAAAAAAAAAAAAAAGAAAAAAAACTGGAAATAAAAATACGACATTGACGTTTTACGACACTGACGCAAAGAGAAAAAAAAACGTTTATTTTGGTTCACGTGATGATGAAAATTTCTCTAAAAAGCAAGAAAACCTAGGGGGGCCAAGGTGAACAAAAAAAGTGCACCTCAGTATCGGGCATTGTGTGTTTGTTCGAGATGGTTATCTACATTATCTCTAAGATTATGAAGTTATAATTGTAAAATTCAAGTACCAAATCATGATTGGGAAGCTACTTATTCAGACAAGAAAACCAAGACAAAACAAAACAAAACAAAACAAAACAAAACAAAAGTTTAGCCCAACGTTATCTATGTCAATTCTGGTAGAGGATCAATACTCTGTGACAAAAAGCACATTTGTTTCCGTGTTATATGTTGCTGCCATATACAGTAGTAATTTGTATTTGAAACGCTCCCACTTTAAGAAGACTTTGAAATCTGAATCAACACAAATACACAAGAACAAGAAACAAGATGAAAACTCCGAAGAAGAAGCGGAACAAAACTTCGAGGGAGACCAAGAGGAAAACAAGTTGAAAAGAGATAATCCAATAGTGATCAAATCCAGAATGAAGTTTGTCAGTTTTGTCATTGTCATTCTACTACTTACTATGTACTCAGCTCACGGAGACTGGAAACAACTGATAGGAGCTCAGTACCACGTTTTGAAATCGGGGACTGAAACTGTGGTAATCAATACTACTTGGGCCAAATATGTGGGACAAATTGTTCAATTGAGTGGTGTGTATCTCGTACTGTATTCTAGTCAAATCATTGATAATTTTTTGTTCAATAAATTTGTCATTCATGCGGGAAATTCTTTTGGAGATGGGAAACTCACCACTTTATCATCATCATCATCATCATCTTCTTCATCTTCTTCTTCTTCTTTTTCTTTTTCCTCTTTTTTTTCTTCTGCCAAGTCTTTTCAATGGCTTGGCAGTATAGATGTTTGGGATTTTAGAAACCTAATTTTTGCACCTTTTACCGAAGAATTAGTCTTTACAGCAATGATTTTGTATAATTACAAATTGCAGAATTCATGGTGGCTTTCTTTATATTTTGGTATTCCTCACCTGCATCATGCTTGGGAATTGATTCAAGAAATGGATAGCAATCCAAATTACACTTTTGCATCTATCCTTGCCAATGTTTTTTTACAATTTTGTTACACATCACTTTTTGGACATATCAACAATGTGATATATTTGAAAACAAAACAAAATCTAGTTTGTTGTTTTGTATCCCATAGCATTTGCAACTACATGGGATTCCCCAACCTGGCACCTTTGTTTTCAATCGAGTCGGGAAATGCAACAGAGGAGTCTAATGTTGATGATTCAGGCATGACAGCCACCACCAATGATTTGCAAAAACAAGGAAAACAACAACTTAACAAGCTGTACAAGTACATGTATTGGTCTTTGATGATATTTGGGTTGATCCAGTACATCAAATATCTTGCTCATTGATATATGGGATGTAGTTTATAAAAATATTTTGAGATAGTTGTTCAAAGTATAGTCATCTTTTCATGACTTATCTGAGGCACTAAAAAAAAAAAGACGAAATGGCAAGATTCTCAAGTCACCTGATTTTTTGGACACCTGGGACTAAAGACCACGTTAATTTATCCGAGCGACTGGGAAGTTGCGAAAATCTTTTTTTTTTTTTTTTATCAACAATATGTTGGAGCATCTGCCTGCGGAGTTTAAAGAAGCAAAAAAACTAAAAAAAAATAAAACAGCTCGGCAATCACGCCTTATGCTTTGCCATAAAAAAAAAAAACATTAAAAAACATACGCAGAGATCATAAATTCCACCTCGGACTTTTGAAACGAAAACAGTCGCACACCATCTGTTGTTTTACCTGCACTGAAACAAAAAAGACTCAAACTCAAACTCAAACTCAAACTCAAATTACTCCTTTTTCTTTCTCTCCCTCAAACTCTATAAGAAAACACCGTAACAAAAAAAAAGTAAAAATCCCTCGGACTCCCCCCTTCCTTTTTTTGTCCTCTGTGTCTCTGTCTTTCGTGTTACTTTCATAACTGTTGAAATTGTGTTTTGTTACCCGTTCCGTTCTTTTGGTTAACTGTATTTTCCGGACCACGGGTACTCATTCCCATACACACACACACACACACACACACACACATACTTTCTCTCTCCTCGTAAGCCTTTATCTATAGTGGAAAAAAATCATTAATTACACAAGTGAATGTAAATGCGTTATTTATAGAATGACCGCCTTTAAAGTTCAAAGATTAAAGTTCAAAGATTAAAGTTTCAAAAGTGATCCCTAAAGAACAAGCACAATCCAAGAAGAAGCAGAACATTAGGCAGACCTTAAAGAATTTGACCAGTGATTAGCAAAATTTGTTTCCTTTGAATTAGTCTAATATAAATCAAGACTTACAAATCAACTAAAATTGGTGTTTCAAAAAAAATTTCACAACTTTTCCAAGTTGAAAAAAAAACAAAAAAGCTTAAATCTGCTATAAATTGATCTTTCTGTCTTGAAGGTATACACACAATGAGTTTCTCTGCAAGAAGATCAGTGAAAAATGAAAAAACCACGTCTGCACACTCCAACGAATCACACGATGGTAAGAACAAGTCTAACACCAGTATAAGCAGAAATAGTAGCATGGGGAACAGTAGGAGCAGCAGGAAGAATGGGAGTGTACGTAGTCAAAAAAGACAATCCCAGGTCTTTATAGCGGCCCAGTCTTTGGATTTGGAATTACAAAACGTGAATCATTTGAAAAGAATGTCGATTGGGTCGATAGATGATACACACGTGGATCCCGAGATGTATTACACAGTGGCAACACATCCTTCTGCTAATAGAACTTCTGGTAATGATTATCAACAGTTGGAATACCTGAACATGAATATGAATTTGAAAACTCCAAGAAATTCAATGATATCTGAAACGCCAGTTTCATATTCTGATCTGTATTCTTTTAGTGAAACTGAAACAGAAAGTGACGCTGAAGATGATGATTATACACACAGTGAGTCAGAAAATGATAGAAATTTCTCATACGAATCAGATGCGGATTCAATACAACAAACGATAAATAGTTATGAGAGTAACGATGAAGAGGGAGTTGCAGAAAGAGAAGGAGAAGATGAAGACGAGGAAAACGAAGAAGACCATCATAATATGAGTTACAACAAAACAGGGCACGAATATCTAGGCAAACATACGGAAGATTTGGACAGCACTTCTGTTTTTTCTTCGGGGAAACCACTCGAAAACAACAGCAGTTCGCTTCTTCAAAAAAGACGATCGATTCATAGTAAAAGAACACTTTCAAATCGTAGTTCTTTGTCCAATAGAATTGCATCACAGGGAAGTTCAATCAAAAGTAGCGAAAATAATTCCTTATTCTCAAATGAAACGAAAAATAATAACGATATTGATGAAGAAAATAGCATACAGAGCTTATTATGGGTTCCAGCAAATAAGCATCCGAGTGTTAAACCTGAAAATTATTTAGAATTTGTTCAAGATAAATTACATCATTTGAAAATAGATACACAAAATCTGAATAAAATTGAAGAAAATAAAATTATTAATGGAACAGGGAATTACCAAAACTATGCAAGCTCGAAAAATTCAACAATTTCAAGAAAACCATCAAAATTAAGAAAATCTTACACAGAATTTGATACACAAGTCGATGGAAATGGGAATGAAAATGAAAATGAAAATACGGCTAACGAAAGCTCGACTGAAAACTTGATTTCCTCTGATCAAATTTACTCACCAAATACAACAAGAAAAATATCTTTGCAACAAATCACAGATGAACTAACAAAACTGTCGAAAAAAGCTGGGATAATAGGCACAGATGCAGCTTCTTTGGCAAGATCATTGAGTATGTCCACTACTAACCTTGAAACAAATTCAACTGACGATGAAGAATATATGCAAGAAAATAAAAAAAACACTAATAGGAAACCAAGCACTAATTCTCAGTCTCGTAGCGGAAGTCTTCGTAGAAACAAAAGCGTGCATGGAACCACATATGACAATGGGACCAAGGTTCCTTGTCGAACTTTGAGTGACTCTCGTACAAATAGCATTAAAAGGAACGCTTGGAAAAAAACCAGTGGTACTCCCGCAAGACAAGTTTCTTTGGGAAGAAAAAGTCTTGATTTTAAAACGGATGAAGACGGGTTTGCGTCTAACATCATGAATGAGCAACCTGGCACAAACTCTTCATCTCCATCGTCATCTCTTTCCTCAGCTTCCTCAAACAAGAGTTTGCAAACGGGACCGTTTACTAAAAATCAAAGTACCCAGTTTGACAAAAACTCGGACCAAATAATAAAAGGCCCTCAAAGATCTGTTCTGCAAAGATCAAAATTCACTACATACAGACAGAAATCTTTGAACAAAAGAATAGCATCCACATCTTCAGTGTCCTCATCAGCATCCTCATCACCAACGGGAAATACATGGACTGTAGGAAATAGTGCAACTTCGCCATTGACTCAAACGCAATTCCAACCTGTCGATACTGATGTAGAATATGATTTTTCAAAATCAAATGACGAAGTTTCAACAGAAAACGATTATAGCTTTGAAAGTACAAGGTCAGCAACCGAAGATGAGAGTTGGATGTCACATGCAGAAGACGACGAAGAAGAAGAAGAAGAAAAAGAAGAAGAGGATGAAGATGAGGATGACGACTTGTCTTCGATGGTGACAGCCGATGATGGCAGTTCCAGTCAAGACACTTCTTTCAACTCAAGTGATCCCGCCCAAGGAAGAAGTTTGTCGCCTAACAAAGACCTTTTAAAGAACGACTACCTTCAAAAAGTGAGTCACGCAAGAAACAGACACATGATCGCTGGTGCTAGAGAGAGAGTTTTGGAACAAGATAAGGAAACCAGTTGCGCAAACAGTGTGAACGACATTGAGGAAGCTCAAAAGAAAGAAGTTGCGGATAGTGGATCTGAAGCAACAAGAGAAACACAGGAAGAAGAAAATCCTGTGAAAAGAAAGAAAACTAGATTTATGAGCATGATTAGGAGACATATAAGACCAGACACCAAAAACAAACTAAAGTTTAGCAAAGAAACACAGTTGAAAACCGAAAACAGCAGTATCTCTGCATCTTTATCAACACCTTCATCATCATCGGAATCATCACCAAAAAAAGTTTCTTTGCAAACGGCTTCCACGGGGAGTGACAGTTCGCAGGGACAAACTTCTTTGCAGCCTGCAGTCAGTGTGGTTTCGATTGATATGCAGAACAACGCAATGAAGAATGCATCAAACCCCCGTAAAAATAGAAATGTTTCTGTGGATGTGTACGGTGACATGGTTCTAGAGTTAGAGCAAGAAAATTTCTTGGACGATATCTCTACCTCGGACGAAGGATCGGCGAGGGTTTCTAGTCAACGCGAAAGCGTAGGATATGCAAATGGCAAATTTGACAGAGATGGGGTTGATCAAGAAGTTGGATTGGATGAGAGCCAAAGTATTCGAACCAGCGAAACAAGCATACAGAGCGACGAGAGTAGTGGAAGCAACGACAGTGTCTCTAATCTGGAGAAATACCCCCACTCTTCCGATGCACAAAAGTCCGGCTTGGACAAACACAGGTCAAGCAGTAGAGATGACGCCCAATATACATGGTCTTCTCAAAATGAAAATGCGTCTGGCACTGTGGGATACGCCACGTCTGACGAAAGTGAAAATTCCATTGATCCCGAGTCTCCGATCACGCTTGAAACATCATCACATTCTTCATCAATAGCTGCACCAACTCCATTGCCACCTCGGAAATTGAGATACGAAGACGTCATTAGACCAGAAAAACCAAATTCTCCAATGGTTTACAGAGATTCTTCCTTTGGGTTTCCATTGCCACCTTTAACAATTTCCACAGTGATTATGTTTGATCAGAGGTTGCCAGTTTCTATGGAAAGAGCCATATACAGACTGAGCCATATGAAATTAAGCGACTCGAAAAGAGAGCTTAGACAACAGGTTCTTTTGAGTAACTTCATGTACTCTTATTTGAATCTGGTTAATCACAGTCTGTACTTGCAAAAACTTGAAGAAGAGATGGCTTGATGCAGCCCTGTGCTTAAATACAACATGCCTTTGGAATTAGGATAGTATATACAGGCTAGCTCTTTGCATTTAATGATTACTATAACTGTTTAGTGTTAAATGTTTATAGTTTAAGCGGCATACTAGGTGTCAGGAGCACAATCTTTTCTTTTTTTTTTTTTTTTTTTTTTCTTGTTTTCCGGTCTCTTCTGTATCTTTACTCACGCTTGCTACTTTTGAGATTTCGCGTCTGTGACAAAGACCTTAATTGAGATGTATAAAACATGTTTTTATGAATATTTTTTCAGGAAAACAAGATAGGCATATTAAATACTAGCCAAACTGTGGAAGAAACAACTAATTTTAAAAATACATACAGTGCAAACAAATTGGAAGAGGTCCACTACCAACAAAACAAAGCAGACTGTAGAAAAAAAAAACCCCCCCATAATGAGCAATTCAAACGATAAACAACTTTACCAAATGTTAATTTTGTTAGAACACACCGTTGATGAAGCGGCCCCTAGTAGCAAAAGCACAGATAATAGTACAAATCACGAAACAAATGAGCACACAACACAGAACGCATCGATATCTAAGGATTCCCAGGAAAATGAGTCAGCTACAAGCACCAAGCAACATGAATATGTCAATGAGATAAGCGTTCCTGTGTGCGTGGGAGAAGAGTATATCGAAGAATTGAACAGTTGGTTTGACAAATTTGATGAAAAAATCTGCATACCGAATGAGGGTTTTATCAAGTACGAGATCACCAGTGATGGTCTTATAGTGTTGCTTATTGACGAGTCGAGGGCTTCTTTAGTCGAAGAAGTGACCCAATTTGCTAGAGCTTAAGTACTGTATAACTGAATGTGTACAATTTAATGGATAGCCACAAGTTTACCTCACAAAACTACACTTTTAGTACCTCCTATCGTGTTTGAGAGATTCGGACAAGTTAGAGTGAAAGAGACCCTTCATCTCGGCAGTTGTTTTTTTTTTTATTTAAACAGGTCAAATATTTTTAGTCCGAAGCCGCGCCAATCCAACAAAAAGATGAGTTTGGACCAACTGTGATCGAGTTTAGTGGATTGCAGTGAAGAAAACTATTGAGAGAGAAAAAATGAAAGAGAGAGTGGTGTTAGATTAGTATCGTTTCAAAAGTTTATTTACGAGAGTAGACAAAAGCTCTAAAATTACGAGCACTGCTGGTCTCCTACTGCTTATCATATGTGTGTTGATACTGAAATATGCAGTTCGGAACTACTCTGTCCTATTTATATGTTTATGATTGTCTGGTATGTGCTCGGCTTCAGATGGTGTGGTGAGATTTTGCTTTGAGCAGTAAGAAACTTTCCTAAATAACGTAAATCAAAAAGCAAGTATAACACAGATGCTTTCTCTGCCTTGAAATCAAACACGACACAAACGAACTAAACCAATTGCTATCTCAGATAACACCGTAACAAAATATATATTTCTTCTTTTGGCGGCATTTTTTTTTTTTACGCGATAAAAGTTTCGGCTTTAACAGTTGTCAAAAAGACGAAGCAGCAGCAGCAGCAGTAGCAGCAGCAGCAGTGGCAGCAGTAGGAACTGCACAACAGGGTCAACTCAAGCAAAGAAACTTAGCTCAATATGGTTTGCACAAGTGAGTTCATCAACTAGACCAAGCCAACCTTGGTCGCAAGTCCATTAGTTTACAGCACACACCAACAAAGCGTTGTTTTTGGTTTTATTTCTCGATACTGTTGATTGCCAAGTACACCTCTTTTTTTCTATGCCTCGGTTCGCAAGTTATATGCGATACTCTCGTGATTTAGTCTTGAATAGTTTAAACGAGCTTAGGTACGATAAAACTCTGTACGGGGTGGAACATCTGTGTCAAGAGTTTTATCGTATGCTTTGTATGCATTCAGGAAACTAAACGACACATTTTGCTATGAACATATTGAAACGAGTTACTCTGAAGACTGGTTCTGTAAAAGCAGGTTACATATAAAAGCATGCGATAAATTGTCAACCATGAACCATTGTTATGTTTGCAATTTCTGACATAATAATACCACAGAGTTCTGTTTTTTTCTTGTCTTTTTTAAGTCTTTAGGTTTCAACAATACTTAATCACTGTCAGTGGTGTTTGGTTCCTGAATGCTCGGTTTGAATAATTTTTCGACAAGACATTCCCTCGTGTTTTATTTTTTTTTCTTCTTTCCAAATTCGTGATTTTTATGAATTCTCGAAAAGGCCAATCCTCCGTGTCTTGTTTCTTTTTCATCATCGTTTTTTATCGTATTTTTAAGCAAGATTTTTGGTGTCAAACATTCAAACATTAATTTTTCACCTCTAACAATGTCGCTTGAACACAAACCAAAAAGCAAAGAAAATAAAACACACAACTCACTTCTTACAACATGGGTAAAACTCTACCTCTTTTCTCTCAAGCAGAACTAGACAAACACAACACAAAGGACAAGTGCTGGGTCACCTTACACAACAGAAAAATCTACGATGTCACCAAGTTTTTGGCAGAACATCCAGGTGGGTCTGAAACTATTGAAGAGTATGCCGGGAAAGACATCACTGCTATCATGAAAGATTTGGATGTTCACGAACACTCTGATTTTGCTTACGACATCATGAATGAAAACTACTTGGTTGGGTACTTGGCTAACGAACACGAAGCTTCCAAATTGTTGGTCAACCCTGATCACGTTGTTGAAGTTAATATTGAAGGCGACGATGACAATAGTGGGATCAATCCATACAGTGAAGCCACTTTTGTTGATCATTTGCCTTCCACAGAAGACAAATTGAGAATTGCTACTGATCTTGATAATGATTACAAAAAACACAAATTTTTGGATTTGAACAAACCGTTGCTTTGGCAATTACTAAACGCTAAATTTGATAGAGAATTTTATATTGATCAAATTCACAGACCAAGACATTATGGGAAGGGATCTGCTCTTTTGTTTGGTCCTGCATGGTTGGAACCAATTTCCAAGACAGCATGGTGGGTCATTCCAACAACATGGGGGCCTGTTGTTTGTTATTACTTATACACTGCTATGACTAACATGAACAAATTGGGCGCTCTTGCTCTATTTGCATGCGGTATCTTTGTTTGGACTTTTATCGAATATTGTTTGCACAGATTTTTGTTTCATTTTGATGATAAAGTTCCAAACCATCCAGTTGCATTTACTTTGCATTTTTTGATCCATGGTTGTCATCACTATTTACCAATGGATAAATATAGATTGGTTATGCCACCAACTTTATTTGTGGTGTTATGTTATCCTTTCTATAAAGCTGTTTTTGCAATTTTCACTTATTATTGGGGGTGTGCTGGTTTTGCTGGTGGGTTGCTAGGTTACATTTGCTATGATTTGATTCATTATTTCCTACATCACGCTTCTTTACCAAGATTCATGAGAAAATTGAAAAAATACCATTTGGAACATCACTACAAGAATTATCAACTAGGTTTTGGTGTTTCTTCATGGTTTTGGGACAAAGTTTTTGGAACTTATCTAGCTCCAGACTCTCCAGTCTCAAAACAAAAATACGAATAGAGAAAAGAGATTGACTGAATAAACTGACTTTGCACTTTTTTTTCCATTTTGAAACATACTTTTTCCTTAACATCTGTTTATGAGGCCTCATATGGTCTTTCAAAGTCTTTTCTTTTTTTTTTTTTTTCACTTTTCCCATATTTATTGTTCTTTTGCACTTTTACATACTCACGTATACTTTTATTTATGACAATTCTGATTTATTAAGCTGATGTGTTGCTAATGCTCAAGGTCTTTCAGATAGTTCATTAATGCAGATCTGTCTATATTTCGCTGTTTGAATACACACGAGTCACGTGGCAATTTAGTCAGTCGTTTAAATTTTAGATTTCTCCTTTGTTCATTTTCTTGTCCAACTTTTCACACGAGTCCCTTTCCTTCATCCCCTGTGTATCTATATGGCACTAAACCCAATTGCCGTATATATGTCCTGCCAGTCAGAGTATTATATGCCAAAGATTCTTTGTAAAAACAAATAAAATCCAAACTCAACCCACCTCAATGATCAAGACCAACAGCAACAGCTTCAAAACCGCTGTGTTTGCTGTTTCTAAAACCTCAAACTTCGCCTTTAGATCTTCTCCAATTAGTTTTGCTTCATCCTATGCAGTTCTGAGAACATTGCCTTACACTACAAAATCCAGTGCACCAAACGAAGAAACTACTCATTTTGGTTCCAAAACCATTCCAAAAAATGAAAAGGAAAAAATGGTTGGTAGTGTTTTTTCCTCTGTTGCATCAAAATATGACATTATGAACGATGTGATGTCAATGGGGATTCATAGACTTTGGAAAGACCATTTTATTAATAAATTGGATGCAGGGAAAAGACCAAACTCAAAAGAACCATTGAACTTTATTGATGTGGCTGGTGGTTCAGGTGACATTGCGTTTGGATTGCTAGACCATGCTGAACACAAATTTCATGACGTGGAGAGTACAATGGATATTGTTGATATCAACGCTGATATGTTGAAAGAAGGGGAAAAAAGAGCGCTTGAACAAAAAAAATACTACAACGATCCAAGAGTCAGATTTATGGTGCAAAATGGGGAAACTTTGGACGCCATTGAATCCAACTCAAAAGACGTTTACACGGTTTCGTTTGGGATTAGAAATTTTACCAACATCCAAGCTGGTTTGAACACTGCATACAGAGTTTTGAAACCAGGTGGTATTTTTTTCTGTCTAGAGTTTTCCAAAATTGATAACCCTTTGATTAATTTGGGATACCAACAATGGTCCAGAGCTTTGCCTGTCATGGGATCCATCATTGCTAACGATTACGATTCTTACCAATATTTGGTCGAATCCATAGAAAAATTCCCGGACCAAGAAACATTCAAAGGCATGATTGAAAAAGCTGGTTTCAAGTCGTGCGGTTATGAAAATCTTACTTTTGGGGTCTGTGCTATTCACTGGGGGGTTAAAGTTTAGACCCTTTTTTGCTTTTGTTGGTATCTATAAAAAATTTTTTTTAGTCAAGATAATTGCATAGCTAAAAGACCTTACTTTGTATATAAAATTCGTTAGAAAGAAAAACTGTACTTTCCATATTATTAAGCTGTTTATGCGTATTCTAAAAACAAATACAGTTAAAGCTTCACAATCCTACACGTTGTACAGCAAACACCAAAACAAACTCATTCGTAAAATTTCAGAACAACCGGAATGTCAAGGGTCGCAATGCCAGCGTGATTTTCAAATTTCACGTTGAGTCTGATCATATATCTTCTTGCGCTTAAGCAGCTTTCAAAAGTTGGAACCAGTGTTTGCTGAATTTCCTTGTTCAACTCAAAGTGCACAGTCACCTTTCTTTTGTATACCCTTGGTTTGACAAGAACCCAATTTCTCAAGCACTGGTCTCTGTACTCCAAAATATCTTTTGAATGACTTGAATTTTGTAACAAAAGTCCATCAGAAGAACGGCTTTTAAAAGGTTTCAAGAATCCACCGCCGGAACTGCTAGGGTAGTCATCATTTGATATATTTTGAGTGTTGCCTTTTTTCAAGTGGGC
The DNA here is from genome assembly GCA_000585475.3 of Hanseniaspora vineae. Classification (NCBI taxonomy): domain Eukaryota; kingdom Fungi; phylum Ascomycota; class Saccharomycetes; order Saccharomycodales; family Saccharomycodaceae; genus Hanseniaspora; species Hanseniaspora vineae. The sequence goes on from JFAV03000024.1 coordinate 92,558, forward strand.
AAATGACGAAGTTTGTTTCAGAAAAACTTCTTTGATGACTTTTTCTTTCACTGAAAATGTTGATAAACTCAACACATCGTTATTCAATTCTTTCGAAATAAAATCCGTAAAACTTACAGGGTTTTCCATTTGTATGTCATCTTTACAAATACGCTCAATTTTTGCAAAATTGGACTCGAATCTTTCTTGCAAACGCTCAATTTCTTCTTTATAATGTAAAAATTTTTGAGCTGTGGGCTTCCATTCAGCTGGATTATGCAGAAATTGAGTATTAAGACTTATTGGAACAGGCGCTAATGCAGTGCTCGTAAGTACCAGTAACTCAGAGGTAATCATTTGAATGTCAGGTGGTTTGGTCTCGCTGTGTACGTTATTCGCTTGAACACATTTGATATCAAAATCTAGTTTGCTCAGAGCGATATCGTCTCCAAGATAAGACATCAAAGTTTTCCAATTTTGCTGATCGTGCTTATTCTTTTTTTCAAATTTGTTTGATTTCCTCAATAAAGAAGGCTTGATATAAGGAAACGACTTTTCTGCAGGAATGGCACATTTCATGAACATTATACCGCTGTGGGCGCTATCCGATGTGTTTTGGTTGAAAATGGTTTTGTGACTTTTTACGGTGTACGACATTTCAGACTTTGCATATCTAGTATCCTCCTCATTTCTTTGAGCATGTGCTGTGTTGTTGTCATCATCATCATCATCATCATCATCTTCTTCTTCTTCTTCATCAAAGTCAGAATTCTTCATATGTTTTTTTTGGTTGCTGCTAGTAGCACTATTGACTTTGTACCTCCTTAAAGACTTGTCCTCATTTTTGGCGTATTTTGTGGTGTTACTAACGTACAACTGTCTCAGTTTTCTTTCTAAAAGAGTCGAGTTATCGTTGTCATCCGCGTCGATGTAGTCCTCACCGTGAATATCTTTCAAAGTGAACTGCACTTTATTTTTTGAGCTACTGGATGCACCTTCATCAACTTGATCAACTTTTTCCAGAAATTTTTGCAACAAGTTTAGTCTTTCCAATAATAGCTTTTCCAACTTTGAAATTTGCTCTTGAGGTGTTTTGTATGTTTTCTTGATAGGTTTGTACTCTAGCAATGGTACCGAAAAAGGAATGAATCTCAAATTATATCTGTGATCTTTTATAATGTAAAGTCTGTCCTTATTGTGCTTCAGTTGCTGTTCAGACAAATGTGGAGTTTGGTCAAGACCAACAATTTTTGCATCTATAGAGTAATTAATGGAGTAATAGTCTGGACAGAGATCAGCAGTCAAAATAGGCGAAGCCTTTATCCCGTTATGTCCGTAACATAGAATTGGGTTAACCTCAATTCCTGCATACTGTCCATTATTGCAGTATCTATCCAAACCAAAACTTGGCGGCATTTGACAGTGCTTGAAATGCTCATGTTTGCAGCTGCTGTCTAAAAGCTGGTTCGGCAACTTGAACATAAAGTATTTTTTGTACTTCACTTTTGGTAACAACGTCCTGTCGTTAGAGAGACCCAAAACTGTACCATCATTTTGATCAGTGGCACCTGCTGCATAGTGCATACCTGATGAAATTTCGATGTGTGAATAAGACCAACTTGCACTCATATCCACTGATCTTAAAAATCTTTTGATAGTTTTCCTTCTGTTCTTCGGGTCATAAATGGACATGTAGCCCTCTAAAGAAACATAAAACATTTCAAATTTAATTGGAACTGTGGTGACATTGCAAATAGTAACGTAACCATGAATAATATCCCCTGAGGTGTATTCTTTCAACATTGATTCCAATTCAACCTCTGTATTTGGTCTTACAGGATTTTTCATAATCTTGATATTTACGGCGACAGATGAAGAATTTCTGTTCCGCAAGGAGTATATTTTGTCAATGAAAATGTTTTCATTATCCACTTGATTGATATCATCTAAAAATTGCGCATCAGAGCTTTCTTGTGTGTTTGTGGTATTTATATCCTGGTATTCGGTTCTACAAGAGGAAAGTTCAGAGTATGTGGGAGGAAATGCGTGATGATCAGGATTCAAATTACCCACAGGAATATGTCTATGCAGTGCTTCATACAAATGGAAGGACGGCAAAACGTCAACAACAATGTCTTCATCTATATCATCAGCACTGTTTTGTTCGTCCACATTACTGTCAGGCTTTGTATTACCAGTTTGATGTTGTTCGCTACAATCAGGGGTTTTCTGGTCAATCTTGTCATTTTGATCTAACTGAAACATCCCAACAGGGCTTGTGTTGTTTCTTTTTATTTGAGCACTTAAGCTTCCGGACCTTGGTGAATCGTTGCTACCCAACAGATCCGCATTGGATAGTCTTGACATGGAAGGGTTATGCAATACAGCAAGCTCATTGAGCGACGTGTTGTTTATAAGAAGTTGACTTGAGCTTTCAGGAGATCTGAAAAACGGGTCCATTATTGTATTGTTTCTGGGGGAAACTACCCCAGAAAGCCCCTCTGAATTTCTTGATCTCATTGACACCAGAGAGTTGATATCGGTGTGAGACCTATATATTCCGTTTGTCTTTTCACTCGAGCTACTGCGGCTCATGGTGCTGCTCAAACCTGAAAAACTACTGTGAGATTTTTGGTGTGGAATTGGACCAGGCCGCTTGATCTTGGTATTAGCACTTTCATCAGTGAAACCAGCACCACGATCCTTATCCCCATTTTTGCTATGTTTCTTTTCCTTCTTCTTAGATGGATTCAAAAATAGGACCATTGTTGTGAATAGGTTTTGTCAGTGCACAGGCGTTGGCTGCTTGTCAGGGCTCTCGATTCCAGGTTCACAGCCTATCGAGCTCAAGAATTAGGAGTTAGAACCGCATGTCGTTCAAATGTGAGTTTGTCAAAATTTGTACCTTTATTTTTAGAAAACACATGCTTCAAGAGCCGCAAGCAAAAAAAAAAAAAAAAAAAAAAAAAAAAAAAACAAAAAATTGAAAAACCCGCAGCTTTGTTTGTGTGCAGATCTAAAATTAAAACGTTTGAGTTTGTGTCTAGAGGCGCATACATTTAGGAATTTTATTAATCAAGAAAGAAACAAACTCGTTATGTTAGTAAGCATGTGTTTCCAAAGAATCAGTTCATTAAAGCTAGCTAGTCTATACTGATTGCAAGTATATAGTTTGCAAAGCTTGAATGCATTGCTGATCGTCTAAACTCAAAGAATATGTATTGCTCTTCTTGTTGCTATCGAGATCATTGATAGCCGCGTCACCTTCATTGTCAATAGCGTTCCAAGAATTTTGGAACTCTTCGTACTCGAGCACCGCTGCTCTTCTTTCCACTGTCCAATTTTGTTCTTTTGACTTTTTGTGTCTTTCTCTGTCAAACTCTATTCTATGAAGCAAAGATTCGTCTGTTTGCACTCCATTTTTGTTGTTGTTGCTGTTGTTAAAAGCACTCCCTTGAAACATGCTTACGGTGCTATTTATCACATCATCTGAATGTATGGTCTTCATTTCATTAGTCGTAATAGCTGTACCAGATTCTTCACTTTCTGTTTTCTTGTTTCCAGGAAATCCCCAAGAAGCGAAATAATAAATTGAAAATTGCTTCAAATGATAAGTTTGTTCCAATATTTTCCATGTTTCAATCAAAGCTTGTTGGTCAGACTCTAACATCACGTCATTTTCATTTGCCGAAAACTTTGGGAAAATGCTTTCATAGTATTTTTGGTTCTGTGAGTTATTTTCTGACTGTTCTAGTTTAATGTTGAAAAACTCACTAAATTGTTTTTTAGCAATCACAATTTTCTCTTCTTCTGAGTTGAAAGTGGTCAATCTTTCATCATCAAATTCGAGTACAATTCTTCTACAAGTGTCGTCTTTGCCATTTTTTTGATTAAAAATTTTACAAATGTTGGAAAATATTTGTAAAGCTACTGGCATATTAGTCACAGAGCACGCCCAATTGATAGTTGAATCACTATATGCAATGCTTTTGTTTTCACCAATAAAATCGTTTGCTCTGGGAGAAGTGAAGTTTGTGAACAAAACTAGTCCGTATAATAGAGGCAAATCTTTTAGTAAATAATTGTGTAGGACTTCATATGCTACATTTCCCTTTCCTTGCAAATCTATCATACTTTTCATATTGAGTTGAAAAATCAGTTGCCCATAATATATCAAAAAATATATCCGATCCAATTTGTTCATTTTGACTATGTAATCCATTAATATTTTATGGAAATCTGCGTAATAAGTCTCATAGTAAGTGAGATAAAATTTCATTATCTCTGTTTTGATAGCATTTTGGCACAAATTTTGCAATTCAATAGTATCGTTTTTCAAAGCAAGTTCAGTGTTTTTGTTGTTTGTAAAAGTTGAATTCAGTGGCTCTCGACTGTCTACTGGTGTTGTATCACCATCATCTCTGCTTACAATTCTGCCCTCTTTGCCACTATTGCCGCCATTGGAGTAATTCAAATTCTGAAACACCAAATCTGATTTATGAAGTTTCTTTATAAACAATAGGTATTTATTCTTAATGTTGTTACTTGCATTGGTGCTAACGTTGCCCTTCCCACTAAAAGAATCCATGTCTATTTTCTCTTTTCGCTGCAGTTCACAACTAGCCTGTTCCCACCTTATATTGTATTGGTAGTACTTGAATGCTTGTTTATCGGCTGACTCTGATTCACTTTGATTCGCTCTAAAGATGAGATGAACTTTCTTCAAACTGCGTGCAAAATGGTTTGTTACCCAGCGCCTGTAGTTTTTATTTTTTTTTTTTGCTCGTTCATTTCTCAAATCCAACAAGAAGATTAAGGAAGCCGAAAGAAGATGAATTAAGCAAATTACAAAGTCCAAGAGGCTTTTACAAGATTCTAATATATGAAAATTGTTCTTTGGGCTTGTTAAGACCATGTCTTTTATGTTTCTTGAGTCTTGATTGTATTAGAGTTTGTCTACTTGACCTTTGTAAATTAAGAAAATTACTCCACACCCCAGACCAGCATTAACTGCTAAACAACTTTTCCAAAAAAAATTATCTTAACGTCATAGGTTAAAATATCATGTCTGAAAACATTACTGTTCATGTCAAAAGCGGACAAAATAAATGGGAGGTCCAGGTGGTTCCAACAGCAACCATAAGTGAATTGAAAACAGAAATTTCGAAGATCAGCGAAATTGCTCCAGAAAACCAAAGATTGATTTTTTCAGGGAAAATTTTGAAAGATGAATCAACAGTGGAGAGTTACAAAATTGCAGATGGACATTCTATTCACTTGGTGAAATCTGCAGGTAAAAAATCTAGTGCCACAACTGAAACTACAGGTTTAAACTCTAATGCAGCCGCGGACAACTTCAGTTCAACTGGAACGGGTCCTGCAAACAACAACAACAACAACAACAACAACAACAATAATAATAATAATAACAATGGTAACGGGAATGTTCCAAACAGTTTTGCCACTGGTTCTGGAAGTGCATTTAATCCATTAGCAGATTTGACTGGGGCTCGTTATGCAGGGTACGGTCTGAATTTGCCAAGCGCAGACTCTTTTGGACCAGATGGTGGAATGAATAATATGATGAATCAAGAAGATATGTTGCAAATGATGGAGAATCCAATTGTTCAAAGTCAAATAAATGAAATGCTTTCAAATCCACAAATGGTGGATTATTTGATTGAACAAAATCCGGTTTTCAGAGCTATGGGTCCAAGTGCAAGAGCAATGTTGACATCTCCATACATGAGAGAAATGATGACTAATCCACAAATGATTAGACAAAGTATGCAATTGCAAAATGCAATGGGTAGAGGTAACAACGCAAACGCAGGAAACGATTTTGGATTCCCTTCTCCTGGAACAGCTGACACGACTACTGATAATAACACTAACACCAATAGCAACAACACCGCTAATCCCTTTGCCTCAATGTTTGGAAATTTGCCTCCTCCAAACCCGGAATTCATCCAACAAATGATGTCTGGTGGTTTAAATCCAGCTTCAGCATTTGGGTCAGTATCTTCTCCATCTGCTGCTGCTGCTGCTGCTGCTGCTCCTGTGGACAACAGACCACCTGAAGAAAAATACGAGCAACAGTTGAGACAATTGAATGATATGGGGTTTTTTGAATTTGATAGAAATGTAGCAGCTTTGAGAAGAAGTGGAGGGTCTGTGCAAGGTGCCTTGGATGCTTTGTTAAATGGAAGCGTATAAAAAAATTATCAGTTTTTTTGTTTTCTCTTCCTCTGTCTATTTCTTCCCACTTCCAAATCACAAATTACACTCAATACGCATATGTAGCTGGTTTATATTTTTAATTAACGAATTTTTTCAACCGTAACCACAATTTTTAGAAACTTTTTAACAAAGTCTCCGCGCATTCGAAGCTCCTCTTCGCTTCAAATTGGACTCACAAACAATTAGATTCTTCCAAGCAAGCCTTTTTGAACTTGGAGCAAAGAGATAAGTTAAAAAAAAATATAATCGATTTTTAGATATACAGAAATATAAAATAGTAATAATAATAATAGTAATAATAATAATACAAATATGAAAAGTGATAAGGTATTATCAGATCAAAGCATTGCAGTCAATGTTTCCAGTAAATGCTATATGCTTATGGTTTGTTACTTGCTCAAAAAAAAGTGTTTAAAGTGGTCAAATTGCTAAAGCTTTGCTGCTTTCGAAGTTGAAACATTTGTGTCAAAAAAAAAATAACAGGTAACAAACTGCGCTCTAGAGTGTAAGAGCTTGTAAACAAAAATTGAGTGACTGGCGATCACATATTGAAGAAGAAAACAACAAAACAAATGGTAAATAAGCTTGCAATCTTTGATGCAAACGATGAGCCAGCATATTTGTTGTATGCTCCACCAGTAGAAATTGAGCCGGAAATGGAGTACGTTGCGGTTGCTGATGCAGAAGAAGTGCTTCCAGAACCACTGACCGTTGGATTAGTTTGAACAACAGTTGATGCGGCAGTGTCTGCATCCGAGGCCATGTAAGTTGAGGATGGATAGTATGATAATCTTTCTCTTGAAGTAACAGTGACTGTACTTGTGAAACTGATCATTTTGGTTTCATATTGAGTGACGACGCTGTCATAGTCAGTGGAAGTGATGGAAACGGTTTCGTAAACAGTAACTCTACGTTTCTTTTTGGTTGTACTTGGCGATGTAGTGGAGGAAACTTCATCCATTGCTTGAACAGAACCTGAAGATACCGAGTTACTGTCAGAACCGGAATCATTGGCAGCACCAGAATCGTTCGAAGAAGAGTCAAGAGAGCCAGCGGAACCGCCCGAACCGTTTGGACTTGCACTATTAGATGAAGCAGAGCCTGAAGAGTCAGAAGAGCCTGAAGAGTCAGAAGAGCCAGCAGATTCAGCAGAGCCAGATGAACCGACTGCATTTGATGGGTCAGAATCAGAGGAACCGGAAGAGCCTGCAGAGCCGGCAGAGCCTGCAGAATTACCAGAGCCAGTTGAATCACTGGTACCTGATGAGTCAGACGCGGATGAGCTGGACGAGCCAGTATCTTCAGCAGAGCCAGACGAGTCATCTGCATTCGAGGTGTCGGAAGCAGAAGAACCGGAAGAACCACTAGAAGTATTAGAGCCTGATTGACCAGCTGCGTTTGATAAGTCAGACCCTGAAGAGCCGGAAGAGCCAGCAGAATTCTCAGAGTCTGACGAACCACCCGCACTAGAAGAAGCGGAGCCTGAAGAATCGGACGAGCCTGCAGAATTACCAGATCCAGTTGAATCACCTGAACTTGATAACTCAGAGCTTGAAGAACCAGAAGAGTCATCTGTACTGGATGGGTTAGAACCAGAAGAACCGGAAGAGCCTGCAGAATTATCAGAGCCTGATGAATCGGACGAACCTGATGAATCAGATCCACTTGAGCTGGCATTGTTAGTGTTGTCAGATCCATATTCAGAAGTGGACGTTTCTTTCGGAATTTCGCCAGACGACGTAGTTGAGCTTTCAGCTGCTGAGGCTGGAGAAGTATTATGGCCTGCTGTTAAAGTCACCTCAGAAACATAAACTACTGTAGTCTCTGAATAAACATTGGTAACAGTAGTGGTTGTTACGCTGTATGGTGGGCTGTAGGTGTTTGTTTGAACCGATTCAGTCATTTGAGATGATGTAAAAGTACTAGACAAAGATTTAGTGTTCAATGTTTCAGTCAAAGGTTGCGTTAAAGTGGAAGACAAAGGCGTTTCGCTAAACTTTGAAAGCGTCGGACTTGAGCCATAAGAGTTTGTGACAGATGGGACATTCTCTGAAGTGCTGTTGAAAGTAGGAAGCGTTGTACCAGATTGGGAAACCAAACTAGACTGAGAAACCAAACTGGATTGAGGCACCGAACTAGATGACACATCCGATGTCATACTTGAGAATCCAGATGTTATGGAGCTTGAGGATGAGACGGATGCTTGAACACCAGAGCTGGTAGTTGATGAGGCTTCAACAATTGTCGAAGAGCTTATCGAAGACTCCCAAGCTGATTGGCTCGTGGAATCAGAATAGCTCATAGAATTGTATGAAGCGCTTTCATTTTCAGATGTTTGAGAGAAAACCAGCGATGTCGATGTAGCACTCGAAGAAGGTGTTGTCAAATCTTCATCGCTAGACCACGATGAAAAGGTGTTCGAAGACAAACTGTTGAAGGACGAAACGGTGGAAGACGATGCGCTAAATGTTGATGAACTAGAGGATAGTGTGTCAGTATCAAACAAAGAAGATGATGGTGACAAACTTGAATCCGATGCAAATGGTAAAGATGCACTAGTTCCAGAGAACGAGCTAACAGCAGAACTTGGGATGTCACTGGAAGAGGAAGCGAATCCAGATGAGTTTGAGTAACCTGCCCATGAAGATTGTGCTGTTGCTCCTGGCACTGCGACATAATAGATGGTATCATAAGTAGGATTTCCATCAGATCCAGTCATAAATTGTGTAGTGCTAGAGTAGGTAACGCTTGAGATACCTTCCCATGTAGTTGTCACAAACTCGGTTGTAAACACAGCTGGAACTTGCACATAAAAAATGGTACTAACAACAGGCTTACCTTCGTTGTCCACTGATGTTTCAAACAAAGTCGAGTATGTCGAGGTTATCGTGTTGTCCCAACCTGTTGTTATAGTTTGAACGGCTTCTGTCGTTGGGTATGGAACCCCGACGTAGTAAATGGAAGTTATTACAACGTTTCCTTGGCCATCAGTGCTAAAGGCAGTGTTTGTAGAGTATGTTATGGCAAAGCTTATAGACATTGTGGAAGTAACATAAGATGTCGATGTTCCTTCGTAAGGCACACCCACGTAATATTCAGTTACTACAGTAGGAATGTCGTTATTGTCTGTGATCACAGTGACATCTGAAGATAGCGTTACAGTAACAGAACCAGGTACGTGAGTAGTAAAAGTGCTTTCGGTGTGTGATTCTGGAATGTAAACTGCATAAATCGTGTCAGAAGTAGGAATACCATTAGATCCAGTTGATTCCAAAGTTGTAATTGGAATTGTGCTTGTGAAGCTTTCGGTCCAATACTTTGTTGCAAAAGAATTATCGCCTGAGTATGGCAAATGAACGTAGTATATCGTGTCAATCATGGTGTTGCCGTTTGTATCAACTTGGCTGGCCAATTGCGTCGAGTATGTTGAAACCTCTGATTGAGACCAATAGTCAGTAATGACTGACGTATGATGTAGCTCTGGAGTGTAAACGTAGTAATACAAAATGGTTTCAGTTGGGTTGCCGTTACTGTTGGTTAAAATTTCGGTCAATGTCGAGTACGTTTCAGTGGTGTTACCATCGAAACCTTCAAAAAGCGTAGTCGTCAAAGTCGACGCAGAAGCAGAGCTTGGAGACAATGGAGAAGACGCAAAAGAACTGTCTAAAGAACTGCTTGTAGATAATGAAGTGCTTGAGCTAGTATTTGAAGCTTCGGTAAACGACGTCGGAACAATACTTGGCACTCCAACATAATACTCAGTAACAATTGTAGGGATTTCGTTGGTACCGGTAACATTTTTGATGGCGGACGATAAGGTGACTGTGGCGCTACCTGAAATACGAGTAGTATAGGTGGTCGCGGTGCGCTCTTCAGGAATATGAACGGCATAGACGGTCTCATACGTCGAGCTGCCATCTGAACCTGAAAGCGTTAAAGTTTCAACTGGGAAAACACTTGTGAAAGTTTCACCCCAGTAAATGGTACTGGTGGAAGCCAGAGTTGCATATGGAGCATGAACATAATAGATAGTTTCAGCCACCTCAGTTCCATCGTTATTTTCATAACTGGAATAGGATGTCAAATACGTACTAAAATTTGGCTCAGACCAGTAATCTGTGATGGTTGAAACTTGATGAATTTCTGGCGTCTGGACATAATATTCGATCACGGTATCTGATGTGTATCCAAAACTATCAGTCAAATACACCGTAGATACTGAGAATGTTTTTGTCATGTTGACGTTGGCACCACTAAAAAAAGTGCTGAAAATAGTATGGCCAGAAGAAAATGAAGAGGATGGGGATAAACTTGCAGAAGTACGACTTGATGAAACACTTGAGTTGGCGACAGAGACGAAGCTTTGAGAGGAACTAATGAAAGAACTCGAAAAAGCGTGGCTTGGGCTAACGCTAGAAACATTGACTGCAACGGAGCTTTGGGAGTAGCTCGTGAAAGAACTCGAAAAGACGTTGCTTGGGCTAACACTTGAATTATTGCTTGCAACAGAGCTTTGAGAGGAGTTCATGAAAGAACTTGAAGGATAATTTATAGTTGAGGAATCGCTTGTGGAAAAAACTGTTTTTTCTGGAATATCAACATAATAGATAAATTCTTCAGTTTCGATACCATCCTCCCCAGTGTATGTGAAAGAGCCGGTAGAAATGGTAGAAGTAAATGAAGCACTCCAGGAATTTGTTATCGTACTGTTTGTATGCGACCGAGGAACGGCCACATAGTAAACGGTATCAATTATTTCCGAGTTGTTGTATGTGGAAACAATAGTCCGAGAAGAAAACGTGCTTCTAGCACTTCCCTCATAAAAGCTAGTGTAAATGTTAGTCTTTTGCAGCATTGGTGTTTCAACTGTGTATACAGTCAAAACGACCTGCGTACCGTCCCCATTAGTGAATGTTGTAACTGCCGGATCTAAGGTAAGTACATTGCTACCATCGAAAGGCACGGTGACAAAAGAAGTCGTTGTGATCCGAGGTTGTGCGACAAAATACAACGTACTAACAGTAGGAGCACCATCTCCACCATCTAACGTAGTTAAACTTGTAGCAAACGTCGTCATAGCAGAAACATTACCAAAAGAATAAGACGTTCCCACAAAACAATTTGTGGTGGAGACGCTGCTATTTTGATAAGGAACTTTGATGAAATAATACGTGTCAACCGTTTCGTGCCCGTCACTGCCAGCAAACGTTGTGTAGGACACGTCGTACGTCGCAGTGTTCAAGCCAGTCCAGTAGGTTGTCTTGGTGTACGCACCGTGGGCCACAGGAGTGGCAACAAAGTAGACAGTGCTGATGTACGGAGAACTGTCGTTTGCGTTGTAAGCAGTGAAAACAGTCGTCGAGTAAACACTGTCCGTTGTACCGTTCCAGTAACTGTTCAAAGTCGTGTCAACGT